>JAHBCN010003956.1:0-68969 GCA_019359885.1 Listronotus oregonensis
TTGTATCTCGGTTGTTATAAAGATAAAAAAAAGAAGAAAAAATAAGTAAAAGGCTTTGTAGATTTTATGTAGGTTTATTTTCTTAAAATCGGTTACAGTTTAAAATATATCATGCAAAGTGGTTTTTGTTTTTAAGACACCCTGTATATTATTCCATTTATTCATCACAGAATAAAATTATTTTATTATTGATAATACACCCTTTAATTTATTTTCAATAAAAATAGTTATTCCGGGAAAAACAAACTTATGAAAAAAAAACATCAGGAACCTTAAATTTTGCACTCCTTGTATAACATTTTTTTTATTTTTTTTATTTTTTTAATATATATTATTATTTTTTATTATTTTTTATTTATTTTTTTTTTTATTATTATTCTTTAACGATCCATACGGTTTTAATCTGGTCTTTTGAAAGCATTAACGCCTTGGTTCCTTCTTTTTTCGATATCTAGCGAAATAAATCTGTAAAGCATTTGTACTTTTTTTCCCCTCTCAATATAAAAAGTCAAGATTATTATATTTTTTTAAAGTTTGTAAACTCCATTTCATTTAAATAAAAAATTAAAAACACAAAAAACTGGCAGTATGTTATTCTTATTTTTTGCTTAAATTTTATACAAAATTTTGCAGCGACATTTGTTTCGCGTTCATTAAAACTAGCCTGGAAATTTTCATAAGCATAATAGGCATAGAGTTTTTCGAAAAATTTATGTTATATTTTTCGTAAGGGTATACTGTCGAGTTAAGATAAAGTCTAGCCTCACCTAAATTTGCAGAAGTGAATTGAGTTGCATCTTTTCTTTATTGTGAATATTGTTATTATCTCATCTGGTCACAATTAGCTAATAATTTAAAAACAAAAATTATTATTTTCATAATAGTAATCATCTTAAGAAATAATAATTTTTTTACAATGTAAATTTGAAGAGCAAAATTTAACTCTTACGAGGTTATCCTTAATTTTTTTACAAATTACCAATTTCTCTAAAAATAAATATAAAGTATGAAGTATCAATAGATAGGTAATTTTATTGGGAATTAAATAGTCAAATAATATGCAGGGTGTCCAATTTAAAAAAAGGCGACTTTGGGTTATATCTTTAAAACTGTAAGTAATGAAAAATTAATTAATTACGCCACTGTATTCTAGGTAAAATTGTAGATAAGTTAGCTATTTACCATTTTTTGTCACCCTCTATATATGTGCAAAATTTCCAGCGGCGTACCAATATTGTCAAAAAATAACCACGTCTACCGATACTGTTTCGGTAAATAAATTTTATTAAGGGTAAAGGAAAATTAGGGTTTAACAAAATACTAAACATGACCCAACTTATGGCGTTATTGAAGAATCGAGCAATAAAAATTAATAACGTATAAAATATTTTCGTCAGTTTGAATTAATTTATCGTTGTCAATTATTAACCAATAAATATAATTACTTACAGTTAGTACATCAGTGGATAAAAATCCCGAAAGGCCACCATATCCGTATGTTATGTCAAATTCAGTACCGTTAGCTTTGTAGGTTGACGATTCATCGGCGTCATAGTTGTTGTGAAGGCCTAAAAAAAGCAAAATATTGCAAGTCTTTTATTTTACTGACATTTAGTGTAAAAAAAATTAATATAATACTTACTATTATAAACAAAGTTCTAGCATAACCTAGAGTTTACCTTTATTAACTAATATTTGTATGTACTGGGTGTCCAAATAAAAAAGGACGCCGGCTGTATCTCGAAATCTATTTATCTCAAAGCGTTGGGGAAAAATATTTTAAGTAAAAGGGGTCAAGAAAAATGGCTGAAAATTATTTTCAAGTTTCTTAAATTACCGCGAGGTGGCGCAACCGCAACGTTAAATTAAAAAACCTATTTTTCTCCAAAATTAGCTCATATTAGGTACAATTTTAATAACATCAGCAAAAATTTTAACCAATTCTGCATTAGTTTGATTAAGGACTTTTTGTCGTGTTTTAAATAATAAGGGTGGAGGAAGATAATAAGTAATGCAACTTTCAAATAGCTTTATCTCCCACATCTTTTATCAAAAATAGTTCAAGTGGGTACTCATTTAAAAGAAAATTTAAAGATCTTTTAAATGTGGTCAGCTAGTTTGTAGTTCACCAAGTAGAGAGAGTTATTTAGGGAAAACTCGGTTTTTCGAGATTTTCTTAAGAAAGTTAAATACGACGATATGATTTTTTATCTCCATTTGTTTTCGAGATATTTCAAAGTAACCTGTTTTTAAAAGGATAAATAATATTAACAATTAATTAATACATTACTTGTGATAGACAGAATAATTACTGTAGAGCAGAGGTTCTCAAACTTATTTTGCCTAACGCCCACTTTAAAAAACAGTTATTTTGTAGCGCCCCCCATTTTTTTCACCCTAAAAATCTCAATAACATATTAGTCTTGCCTGGAATTTAATTTAACCTATATTCTAAACGACACTTTTCTTACCAGAGAGAGCACTATTAATGCAACTTTACAATATTAAGAGTATATTTTATTCAAAATTATCAACATTGAGCAATTATAATTCAACTTTACAATATTAAGAGTATCGGGGTAGCGGGCGGAGTAGCGGGAGGGCGAGCGAGTGCGATGCGTGCATGCGGCGGAACGTCACGTCTAGAGGTGCAAAGTTCGAATCTTTTTACTGAATCAATTAATTTGATTCATTCACTTGAAAAGATTCGTTCGCAACCGATTCACTTTATTATGATGCCGATGCCGGTCGGACTCGGTCGGTTTTGAATTCCACAAAAAATGTGATAGTTATCTTAAATAAAGAAATTATTTGTATTTATTTTATTTTGGTATAATTAGTATTTAAAAAAATATATTTGGAAAAAAACTTTCAAAGACTATAATCAATCAAACCTACAAATGTACCTCCAAATTAAGTCTTTGTTCAAAAGAATAGTTAAAACAAAAAAAAGTTCTTTTAATTGCCAAATAGGTATATAGCCAAAACTGACTCGAACCGACAATACGCATAAATTGTTTGCCTAATACACCTCTGGTAATGTGAATAAAATCGAAATATAACAGACCGCTCGCCACTTGTCAGGTGGTAGCATAAAAATGACCGATTTGCCGCCATAAAAGACCAAATTACCGAATCTTCTAGTTCGAGTCTGATTCTGACTTAGTGACCTGAAACGAATCAAAACTAGGTTCGTTATTCATCGTAGAGCGATCGAGCAAGTGGGTCAAAAACGATTCGAATCAGGGAATTAATTTATTCAAATCAGTGCACTGATTCGTTCTTTTTGAACGAATCTTTCACGAACGACACACCTCTAGTCACGTCAGTCGCGAGCCGCGGCTGTGTATTTGGGCACCTGCACTCCGCAAACACGGACCGACGAACGTTGACGGACTAAAATACAGGATTGCACAAATAAATCGTACAATATTTGTTCGCGCCAAACATGAATTATAATTAAACCTTCTAAGTTTAATTTTATTTGTTCTTTAATTTTACTAGATTAGTTACATAAAAAAATCCCGCGTTCGGCAAGTGCTTTGCTTGACCGCAACAATATATACATACGAGTATTTTTAACACGTGTCTTCGAAGGTGGGCACCTCACCTGCGACACTTGAAGACACGAATATATTTCAGTGTTTGATACCTATTACTAAATATCTTAAGATATAAATAGCGTTGTGAACGCATTGAAAATTTTAAATATTTAATATATTTTTAATTTATATTTATACAATAAAATAGGATAAAAATATGAACTAATAAATGGATGTTGTGTAGTTTAGGATTTTAATTTGAGTGAATACTAAAATATGAAGTAGCTGAAGTTACAAATCACCCATCGCCCCCTCAAATCACATCAGCGCCCCCCAATTTTTTCTGGGTTCCTTACCGCCCCCCTCTAGGCCTCCAGCGCCCACAAGGGGGCGTTATCGCCCACTTTGAGAAAGACTACTGTAGAGTAAAAGAAAAACACTGAAAACTATTTTAAAGTTTGCATTGTATTCACTAGAGAACCGAATGAGTGATCGAAAATAAAACATGCTGTGATTGGCGCATTTATTAACTGTAATTTAAATATTAGTCAAGTAGGCTTGGAAATAAAAACAAAAACAAAAGATTGTAAACTGACATGACTTATTTAAGTTGACAATTGTCAGTTCTAATCCAATTTTTAAATAGGTGTTGCTTGATTAAAATCTCATCTGCATAAAAAAATAGAATTCCAAAAAATTATCATATCGAACTGACAACTGATAACTTAAATAAGTCATGTCGTTTTCCAATCTTTTGTTCTTGTTTTTGTTTTTAAGCCTACTTGACTAATATTTAAATAAGAGTTAATAAATACCCCAATCGGAGCATTTTCCTGTTTTCGATTGTTCATTCTGTTCTCTAGTGGAAACAATACAAACTTTAAAATAGTTTCCAGTATTTTTTCGTTTACTCTACAGTAATTATCATTTCTGTCACAAAGACTATTTTTAATTAATTGTTAACATTATTTATCATTTGAAAAACAGGTTACTTTGAAATATCTCAAAAAGAAATTCGCTATAGTGTAGGTATTTTTTTCCTCTTCTGAACCTAAAATTAAAAATCATATTGGCTTTCTCGAGAAAATCTTAAAAAACCGAGTTTTCCTTAAACAGCGACATCTAGTTGGTAAACTACAAACTAGCCGACACCGACGACATATAGAGCTCTTTTTTTAATCTGGGGTAGGCACTTTAGAAATCGAAAAGCCCGGAAACGTAACCTATTCTGTAACACTTACAGAACAGGTTACATTTGCTTCGGCTTAGCTATTCGCCTGGTAAAGCAGTAATGTCGTGAGTACAATGTACCTAATTAAGGTAAGATAATTAATTATAAGGAAAAATAGATGGGCGCCACGGTATTTCCTTTTATTCGGTTACTTTTAATTAGAATTTAACTTGGTTGGAAACACCGAAATTAACCAAGTTTAGAGATTAAGCTGTTGTTATTAATTTCACAAAGGTAGGAATTTAAATTCATAAACGGTCAGTTCAAATAAATGGTTTTTATTCATATTCTTAAGGAATGAACTATTGAAAAAATATAATTTTAATTAATTTACAAACGAACCTCCCTGACGCATTATTTCTATTAAAATTAACGCAATCTTTATTCTTGATGTAATACGCATAATACCGTGTACTTGATCAAGCATCCGTAATATTATAAGCGCAAATAACCCCCTTTTAAATCAACAAAAAAATTAATTTCCCTATCAGATCGGTTCTTACAATTTTGATAGTTGTTTTACATTATTTACAAACAATATTATAATAAAAGAGAAACATATGTCATCAAATGTAGGTTAATTACTTAGTTTAAAAAAAAATAATAACATTTCAATTATTTCGAAAATAAATAGGTAAACAAAAAATATGGCGTGCAGATGTTGGTATTCCCCATAAAAAAAGGAAAGGTAAAACCTGTTTTCCTGTTGGTTTCGGACAAAATGGCTGCTGGACGACGCCCTGCTTCTACACTGGTAGTGGTCACGTGAACAGCCAAACCATACAGGAACGATTGTCGAAACTGGATGAATTTACCAAAACGAAAAAACCCTAAAAACCCTGTTTGAAGAAAAACAGTATTAGGACCCTTAAAATTCGTACTAAAGACCAAACAATTTATAGTGATAATAAACTCAGTATTATACAGGTATTTATGGGTATTTTAGGTATGAGTTAACTCACCATTAGTGCAGGCTACCAACGGAAGAAGTCAGTGGCTACTCCTACAGAGGAAATGAACATTGCACACTGCTATAAAAAACACCCAAAATTAGCAAGAGGACTTGGATAAAACTAGATTTGAAAATTGAAAGAAAATAGCATTTATCACTATATTAGAATTTTAACATACCTGTTTGCACATCAACCGTTAATAGTCCTGATAAAACATCACCAGTTGACCATAGCACGCCATACCACAAGAAAATATGCAAATTTTAATGCATCACACGTGAATTTGGCAGAACCGCCATTAGGCAAAAAAAAACCGCCTGAGCAGGAAAAGAGAACCTGTTGTCTCGCCGGTACAATATCTGCTGCCCGGAAACGAGAAAATCGTACCCACATATCGAAGTACTTGTGTGAATATTTCTACTGAAAATCGAAGACAAATTGTGGCAACACAGCGACTTGTGCGGCCGTGTAGCTTCACCACGGAAGCGTTATCAGTAAAGCGATCTGAAACGGCTTTAGTCAAGCAGGCGTCACGTGGAAAAGGGCAGCGGTGCCGCAATTATTACTTAATAAAACAGGTTTGGAAATTACATTTATTTGTATAAGAAAATAATTAATTGCCGTTGATACTAATTGAATATAATATTATTATTATGAAGAAAACTATATAAAAAAAACAACTTGTAGCTTTAAACGCTACAAGGCTACTAATATATTAGTTCGTGAACTTCCTTACTAGATTGGTGTTGATGAATCCTTCAATAAAAAGAGTATTGACAAAAGATCAATTAATATATCTGAAACTGAAACTGAAGTTTCTTTAAATACGTAAATTGTATAATGTTCAATCAAAGTATAAGATATTAAAATTATAAGAAAAATTTTAATAATTTTTTAAAACTAAAAGCGCCATTATTCATAACTTTTTGTGATACCCCAGATTAAAAAATAGCTTGATCCGATAAAAATTCGCAGAGATGTGGCTGTTTTTTTCGCGCTCCACTGATTTAAACTCTTTATTTCAATTTTTGACTCGGTATGTCAGTCCGAGAGCTTCTATCCCCACCCCTACCTCCCCCACACCGTCAAAAGTATAAGTCACTCTTAAACACATTTTTTATCAATAAAAAACAAATATTACAACTTTTTATTATGCGTTATATCAAGTTCAAGTATTGTATTATCGAATGTCGGGCTCAAGTTATACGTTTTTTAATACCTAAAAAAATCATTTTAAACATACTTCTCTAAAATTAACAATGGCGCTGGCAGAAACGAAGTACACGTTTAAACCATTTTTAACCCTCCACTCTCGAAAAAAGTGTGCAAAAAAAACTATATAGTCATATTCAGGTAATCACCCTCTACAACTTCTAATACCTTCCAACCGGTTACAAATTAACGTCATAAACAGGCCTTCTTTTTACCTACAGACTATATCTGTCTTTATTGAAGATACACTGTTTTAAAACGAAGTCCGGAAGGCCACCGCACTGTAACCGGTTGGAAGGTATTAGAAGTTGTAGAGGGTGATTACCTGAATATGACTATATAGTTTTAGACTCGAAAAAAGTGTGCAGGTCCACCCCTGCACATAGTAGCATAGGAGATCGAGAAATGGTAAGCGTCCTGTCAGGTATATAACACCCAGATAAGGGAGGCATTTCTTTTTCAATTAAATAACCAATAAATTTTATTTTAGTTAAAATTTAAAGTAGATCGGAATGGGTACAGTTATTGGATCAAAAAAATTAAATAAAATATCCGTGCCACCAAGTTATCCCCCAGTGCCCAAAAACATTGTTATTAGCGAAATATTTAAGGGCCAACTTTTTTGCTTATATCACCTTTTATACTTATTTTATTTAAAGTATGTATATAACCTTTTTTATAGAAGTAACTAAAAGGCATATTTTTTGTTCATTACATTATTTTGTTACTCGTTTAGTTTTTAAGATATTTGCGTTTTTATTTAAAATTTAAATCGTTATTATCTCAAAAACGGCTACAAAAAAATTATGTAAAGAAACTGACGAAGTTTTATTAGGCCATCAATTTTGATTATATACTTTTTTCCCAAAATTAATAGTTTTCGAGTTATATTAAAAAAACCGATTATTCACCATTTTTTTAAGGTGAAAAAATTCAATTTGAACCCGCTGAGCTGAGGCAGCAGTGTGGCTTTGAATTGACCATTGTTCATAGTAATATAAAAAAAATGCGGTTCTCTTATAGGCTTGGTTTTTTGCGGTGGCCTTCCGGACTAATACGAGGTTCAAAAATAATAGTCTTTTTCCCGGCGTTCGTTTTAAAACAGTGTATCTTCAATAAAGACAGATATAATGCCGTGATGAAAAAAAAGTTTTTACTTCATATTTTTTTTCCGACTTTTTGCTTATAACTCAAAAATTGCGTTTTCGACTTTTGTCACATTTCTTCCAGAGTGACGATCAGGGCCGTATTTGGGCGGTCGCGCGTTGGGCGACCGCCAAGGGCCATGTATACATGTTACGTTTTAGTGGGCCTGCTATGCACAGTATTTTTATAACTGCGATTTTATTGTTGAGAAAATTCATTCTAAGTTTAATCATCCGCAAATAAGGATGTATAGTTAATTTACATTTCCCTTCTTTCAGTCAGATACAAGCAGTTGTTTTATGTAAATCATGTCTCTTGCAAATAGTGGGTTAATATTTTTATATAAAGAAAATATAGAATTTGACACAAATTCCACCACAAAATTGATATATTAAAGAAACAAAATTATCGGTTTAAAAAACTTTAATCCTACAAGTTTGCACCTTAATTTTGTAAAATTTCCGGGGAAAATCCCTGTTTTCGTTGGGGAGTGTTCCTTACTCCTCAAATCCCCCTGTTTATGGGGGGGAGCAAATGTTAAGCCACGCCAAGGGCGCAAATACACCTAAATACGGCCTTGGTGACGATACATGTTTAGAGTATGCCAATTACCTGACTTTAACTGGTTCATTTACAACACTATTTCTCTTTTCCTATCAAAACTTATTAAAAAAATTTTAAGTTAAAAAAAAATCTAACCTTACTAGATTGTCACCACTGACCACAGCAAATAAAAACAAGAATGCGAAGCTAATTCGTAATCCAGCCATGGTTACTAGATAATTTGATCAAGAAGTGTAACTACAATTATTCTTCTAACTTTATATAGGTACCTCGTTGAAGGTACTTGTGTTTTTTATCTTTAGAAACATGTAACCGTATTTTTTATCTTTGAAAGCGTGTACTCGTGTTTGTTATCTTTTGGGACATCTTTTATCTTTGAAAATGTGTACACGTGTTTTTTATCCTTTGGAACATCTTAAATCTTAAGTAATATTATAAATACAAAAAAGCGATACTTGTCCGCATGCTATATATTTAGATTCTGTGAAGGTCACGCCGCTCTTCAAACCCAGATAGCCATCATGGATGGCAATTAGCCGGGAATTTATCTCCGCAAATTGTAGTCAAATTGTCGGAATAGTTGTCAAGTACAAAGTTGTAGAAAAATTGGCAGTAAATTTATTACAACTTGAAGACCATTTGGCTACAAAAAATTACGGTGCAAGCAAGACATATTGGCCCTCCAGCGATATGTTTGAATCTGAATATAACTTTTTTTTATTTATATTGAATTACATATTTATGTAAACATAAAATACTAGACATAAAAGTAAATAAAATCACTGTATCTAGCTAGTTTACTTTAGATTTTATATTATAATAACAAAGATATTTATTTTATTTTGGAAATGACTCTATTGTTAACGATTTAAAACTAATATTGGGATTTCGTGTTTCCTTAAATAAAACAAAAATTGTAATAAAACACCAGAAAGATAAAAAATTATTGTAATTAAGGGTCCTGTAAAAGAGATCTGCGTTACCTGCTGTTGTTTTCAAACCAATATTAGAGTGAAGGATACTATCGCCAGCAAAATTATGGATAAATTAGAGTCATGAATAATAGTTTAAAATTTGGATATTATTGAATTTTGCCAGAGATGTCTGTGATTAGAAGAGAAAGTTAAATATTTTTTCTTGGAGATAGACTGCACACAGGCGGCCTTCCAGCTAAAAAAAAGGCAGTTAAAATAGGCGTACCTAAGTTCAGAAACACATTTTTAAAAAAATTGATTCCAAATATGCCAGCTAGGCCAGAGGCTTTATAGGTATTAAGCGAAAAAAAATGCGGTTGATTAAGGCTAGAACAGGTAGCAAATTGTTAAGCAAGGGTGTGATTTTTTCTTTGGAGGTACTCCTGTTTTGCAGGAGCAAATTATGATTTTAAGACGTTTTCAGATATTGCTGGTCGCGTCATTTTGTACTGGTTTCTAATAATCGGCTTTTTGCTTTTTGCCAACCGTATACTTTAGGAGGGATTAGAGAATTAATTTTCCATTGCTGGACTTGTAAGTACACTCTTTGGTACGTTTTTTTGCTGCGTTCTCTGTCGGAGGTAATGAATGAAGTTGTACACTTTTATCTTTTGAAGTTAATGCTATGAAACGTTTGTATCGGAGTTTATTTATGTTTTTGGTAGTTTTAGCACCATATATTGTGAGTATACAACTTACACCTTAATTGAAAGAAAAAGAGTGTTGTAAATGAACCAGTTAAAGTCAGGTAATTGGCATACTCTAAACATGTATCGTCACCAAGGCCGTATTTAGGTGTATTTGCGCCCTTGGCGTGGCTTAACATTTGCTCCACCCCCCCCCTATACACAGGGGGATTTGGGGAGTACGGAACACTCCCCAACGAAAACAGTTTAGTTAAATTTTCAACTGGAATACCTTCTTTGAAGTGTTCTGAATAAACCATATTTTTTTAAGATTGTTAAATTAATATTTAATAGCCTTAAAAAAATATTTAGTGTGACGTACTCGGTTTTGACGCTGAGCGCGCAACCAAAAATATTTTCAGTGTTAAATTAAAATTATAAATAATGGAAATAGAAAACCGGGAGTTTGGACTTTTCTATAGGAAACTTCCTCCTCAAGGATCTTTTTTGCAATTTTCGCTATCTCTTACGGTTTTTAAGTTATCATCAAAAATCGAAATGGCTTTTTTTATTCCGTTTCTTGTTAATAACAATTGCAATTTTTATTGGCAGAAAAATCCCTAAAACGCCTTTCTCAGATTTGCATTTCGCGTCGAATGAGCTATCGCTTATATTTTTCGAAGCCTTCTAACTATTTTTCGCAGGAATAGTCCAGTCTGTAGGTAAAAAGAAGGCCTGTTTATGACGTTAATTTGTAACCGGTTGGAAGGTATTAGAAGTTGTAGAGGGTGATTACCTGAATATGACTATATAGTTTTAGACTCGAAAAAAGGGTGCAGTGGTGCCACTGCGCACTTTTTTTGGGGGGGAGGGTTAAAAATGCTAAAAACGTGTATTTCGTTTCTGCAAGCGCCTTTGTTAATTTTAGAGAAGTATGTTTAAAATGATTTTTTTAGGTATTAAAAAACATATAACTTGAGCCCGGCTAAAATTGATTTGATCAATATTTTATGAAAAAATTCAAGAAAAACCTTAAAAATAGCCATTTTTTGAAATATTGATAATTATTGCAAAAATATTTTTTATCCATATTTATCATTACAAAAAAACGGTTTTTAAATTCTGAATTAAATAAGAGGTTCTAAAGCATGATCGGATAATTTTTTGCTAAGATAATTGAGTTTTACTGGTTTTAGAGCACTAATCTATTGGGCTATATTTTTTTTGTTCATAAATATTTAAGGTCTTACAAACGTCTTTTGCTTTTTTGAGACTTATATTTTACTAATTTAAATCGACGTAATAAAAAGTTAATAATCATTCCTTTGTTTTGAGCCTTGAAAAAAGGTGCTTTTTTAATAAACAATTGGAAATGGAGCATTCCCTGCATGAGTTACGAATTTTTACCTAAGAAATACAAAAAGCTGACTTCAAAACAAATATTTTTGAAAAAAAGAAATATCTACGACCAGTAGGAACCGAGTTAGCAATTTTCTTTTTTTTAACAATATTTCAACTGTTTATAATAATTAAGACGACATTCAATAATACAATACTTGAACTTGATATAACGCATAATAAAAAGTTGTAATATTTGCTTTTTATTGATAAAAAATGTGTTTAAAGTGACTGATACTTTTGACGGCGTGAGGGAGGTAGGGGTGGGGATAGAAGCTCTCGGACTGACATGCCGAGTCAAAAATTGAAATCGAAATTTTAAATCAATGAAGCGCAAAAAAAGCAGCCACATCCCTGTGAATTTTTATCGGATCAAGCGTTTTTCCGAGAGCTTCTATTCCCACCACTACCTTCCTCGCGCCGTCGAAATATCAGTCACTTTAAACACATCTTTTAGCAATAAAAAACAAATATACAACTTTTCATTATGCATTATATAAAGTTCAAGTATTACACTATCGAATGTCGTACAAATTAATTCTTAATTATTAGAAACAATTGAGATATTACTTTAAAAAAAATTGCTTGGTTTTGGTCACTCCAAGGGCAGGTTCTGGTCCAAAGTATGGTGTGGATAATCCTTGTCTCGCTAGCTCATCTGCTTTTTCGTTGCCTTCTATTCCTGAATGTCCTGGTACCCATAAGAGAGTTACTCTGTTGCGTTCTCCCAGGACTTCCAGTTCTTTTTGGCATTCCCATGTCAGCTTGGACGTTACCTTAGGCTTTACTAGTGCCCCTAGTGACGCTTGGCTGTCTGTTATTATGCAGATCCGCTTGTTTTTATAAGCCCTCATGTTATTTTCTTTTGCACAGTGCAGTAAAGCATATATTTCCGTTTGAAATACAGAACTGTGTGTTCCTAGTGAAATGAAGAATTGTGAATTCCTAATTTCACTGTACACGCCCGCTCCAGTTCCCTGCTCGGTTTTGGAACCATCCGTATACCAGATGATGTCTCCAACCGTGCCGGGGAGATCGGGTTGCTGCCACTCACTTCGATCTGGAATTTTTACCTCGAAGTTTTTGTTGAATGTGTATTGGGGAATCATCTGGTCTGTTCTCTCGTCCAGGATGTTGCCGCCAACCTGACTTTTTATGTTGTTGTGTCCCAAACTAGCGTAGACACCAGTTGGTTTTTGTGGTTTCTGTTGCAGTCGGAAGTAGCTCATTCTTGCCTCTCCCATCACTAAAAGGTAAAGTGGTGGAAGGTCTAAGAGACACTCCATGGCTGCTGTTGGGGTTGTTTTAATTGCTCCTGTTATAGCTAACCAAGCTAATCTCTGTACCTTGGCCAGTTCTGTAAGAGCAGTTTTTTGTCGCATTGTTGTCCCCCATACCAGTGATGCGTATGTTATCATAGGCGTTACCACCATGGTGTATATCCAATAGACCATGTTTGGTTTAAGGCCCCATGTTTTCCCATGAGCGCGTCTGATTAACATAAGAGTCATCTCCGCTTTCTTTCTTATTTTCTGAAGATGATGGTTCCAGGTATGTTTGGAGTCTAGGATGACACCCAAATATTTTACCTCTCCCACAATCTTGATTGTTTCACCTCGTAGAATCAGGGGTCCTAAGCCCTCTAGATTTCTCCTTTTGGTGAAGGCAACTATGGCTGATTTAGAAGGGTTTATGTTTAGTCCCTCCTTTCTCGTCCATCTGGTAACTGCGTTTAGGGCCTGTTGCATTTTATCCCTAATAGTATTGTTAAATTTTCCTTGGGCCATAATGACGAGATCGTCTGCATATCCCAATGTTTGGTGCCCTTCAAGTTGAAGGACATTTAGTAGGTCGTCCATGACAAGGTTCAATAGCAGTGGGGACAGAACTCCCCCTTGTGGACATCCTCGCTCAACCCGAGCTACAACAGTTTCTTCAAGAATTGAAGTATATACTGATCTGCTCTTAATCATGCAGTCTATATACCTGCAGCTTGTTGCGTCGATCCCTCTGCGCCTCGACGCGTTTGAGATAGATGTTAGGGATGTGTTGTCAAACGCTCCTTCTATATCCAGGAAGGCACACATTAGTACCTTCTTGTATTTGAAAGCATATTCGGCTTTTTCTACAAGCTCATGTAATGCTGTTCCTGTGGACTTACCTGCTGTGTATGCATGTATGTTCTTGTGTAGAGATCTGTCCGTAAGTGCATTCTCCCTGATGTGCCTATCCAGCAACTTCTCTAGGGTCTTCAGCACAAACGACATTAGACTTATTGGTCTTAAAGCTTTTGCCCCATCCTGTCCGGTTTTCCCAGGTTTGGGGATGAATGCCACTCTGATTAGTCTCCAGGTTGTTGGTATATAGCCCAGAGCTAGACTGCCTCTTAAAAGTAGACATAGTCTATGTAGTAAAAGCTCTGGTCCTTTCTGGAGCATTACTGGATAAATCCCATCCGTTTCTGGCGATTTATACGGTTCGAATGAGTTTATCGCCCATTTAATTTTGTCTACGTTTATCACTGATTTTGCTACCTGCCAGTCCTTCCTGGAGCAGTGTCCTAGGTTTCCTAGGTCTGAACTTTTGCAGTCTTTCAGTGACATGTTGGTTATTTTGCATCCTTTATGTTGAATTTTGGAGTAAGTGTCGCAGCTAGAGTATCAACATTAAATCTTGATTTATCACTTGTCCAAAAATCATTACCGATTGAAAAAATTCTTTCAACTGATGCTGCACCAGTTCCAGAGCAGCACAATATAAATTTAACAAAAATAACTAAATCTACATATAAAACGTGTATTGATTTTCCCACTTTTCTAATTTATCAGAATTTTAATATACCTTCAGTCTTCTAATTTCTTCAAACAGACAATTTTCATCGATTTAAGTATCAGGCATTTCTTTCGATAAAAACTCAACACAATTTTTAATATATGCTCAATTTACTTGTGATAAAGTCAAAAAATACCATTAAAAACTTTTATTTTCCGTGATATTTGTTTTAGACCATTCTTCAACATACTAAAAACATGTTTTGTACAAATTCTGCACTTCTTTGGAAAAATTTCCCGTTATTCCCAGATTTGATTCCTTAAAGTTTTAAAATTTATTTTTATTATTAAGGGAATTATGTTGTCTTTAAATTCTGATTTATATTGAAGGACAAAATCTTAAGACCAGCCTAACTTCTGTGGCTGACATATAATTACCTTCAATCCTTTGAACCGTTTTGTCGAAAATAGATTATGTACAAAATGTATTAATATCTCCGACAGACAATTCATAACTAAGAAAATATTCCATTATTTTTGTACATTTACCTAATCATAGAAAAATATGAACGGAGAGGCTCAACTAATTGTAAAACACGCTCTGTAGATGTTAGAGCAAGCCATTTAACTTTTGAGTATCCTAATAGTTATTTGTGTAACGAGTGCAAAAAGTGCATCTTTGTTGCACGATGCATGAAGCCATACAACTAAGATGCTTTTTGCACATGTTGCACACAACATTTTTTTTACGATCAAGTTATTTTTTTTAGATTTATAGGGTAATAAATCTGTTGTAGCTCTATTTGCTGGTTCAATTATATCAGGTGGTCTTCAAATAATCTCTTCCTCTCTATTTAAAATTGTAAACTCACAACTTATTAATTACGGAAATGGTAGGTGTCAAAAGCCGTATAAAGGTAACTTGATAAAAAGCATAGCCTAGTCTTGCTGCTGTGATTAAGAAACATGGATTCTAGAGAAGTAAAGGATCACCCTCTCTTATGGCTGTTATGCTCAAAAAGTGGCTCTCACTAGGAGGCGCTGGTGTAGCTCAGGGAACCAATGAAAACCAATGACCTTGACCGCAATGTATAAAGACAGTTTAAAAACGGCCCTTTGGAACACAACGCCATCTGTAACTGGAGGGCCATTTTTGTAATACAGAGTGGGTGATCCTTTACCTTTCTAGAATCCATGTTACGAAATTACATTAAACGTGGCCATGAAAAACATTCGTTTCCAACTTGTAGTATGTGATAATTTTGGGGCTCGAATATGAGATTTTGGGGCATTCCATTCCTATACAATATGTGGCTGGATAATTTCAGGACTGCTTATATTCGATTTGTAGGCAAAGCAGTGCATGAATTGTTTCGAATTAAATAAATTCGACTGTATACAAGCGCAAACTTTTGGCATAGTGGATCGTGCAAAAAATACTAACTGTTTGCACGGTTATAGAGAAATGTTTTTTGTATTCAACATTTGCGTCTTCACATAATTGATTTAAAGTAGCTGCACGAACAGTAAAACGCCCAAAATATAAATAAAGTGCTGTTATAACTACTTTTACATTAATTGGCATGACACATAACGCTGTGTAGATTGCATATGACAGTATATGTGCAATAAAACATATTCCTTGTATTTTAGAGTAAATCCTGTAATTTTACATGGACACATGACTAACAGTTCGGCGCGGCATCTCTGAATACAGAGATTAACAGATTAGTTTTAAAATATCAGAAAGGAGAACACGTGGGAGGACACTTTTCGAGGAAGGGCAGAACCTACAAAACAAGGACTGTCCTTCCTAAAGCAACTTTAAGCTTAATCACGGGGCTACCTACATCTGGAATTTTGCAAATCTCACTTTGTATATCGGCGACCCCCACAATCTCCGTTCCCACGGGGCGTAAATCGGTTGAATTATTTCTAACGTTAATTTTGAGGTTGGAAAAAAACGTCACCTGCCACATTAATTTTGAGGGTGGATTTTTCATGATCTGTTTTCAATAAATATGCATTTGGAAATTATCCCCACCGACAAGCTGTACCTGATTAGCAAGTATACTTCGTTCTTTGGCAGCTCCCAATAAATAACACGTAGTGCCACTCTTATGCATCCCTTTAGAGTCTAACTTGAGAGACCCCGAACTTCCCACTTTGTTCGTTTTTTCATCCCCACAGTGTCCCTTTCCTCCATATAGTCCCATGTTAATAAACTACCTCTTACCACACTTAAGATACCGCCAGTACGTTAGTATTTGGGTTTTAAGCCTTTGTGGACTGTCCACAGATAATTAAAAAAAATCTGTTTTTTTTTGCTGTTAACTTATTTTTGGTATTTTAGGCCTGTTTTTGAGGTTAAGAAGTTTCTATGTTGTTACTCCATTTTGACCCGAGATTCGTGTTTAGGAGAGAAAAATTTAAGCTATAAATTGGCTTTAATTGTCTTAAAAAATTACTTTGGTCATCCAATATTCAAATAGGAAAATGTTATAAAGATTATTAAAATCTTTTTTATTGTTTTTAAACTGTTTTATAAAGCTTTGTATTAGGCCTGTGGTATAGTTTGTCTCAAAGTATACCGTGTTAGCTTTTGCCTTTATTTATCGATTATACCTGCCGACAACAATAAAACTGCGGATCAGTAGGTATTACAGGACAGAACATTAGGCACGGACTCTAATAATATAAAGATTTATAATATGTTGTTTATTTAGGTAGGTAAAATCTTAAAATTACATTAAGAAATTAAATATATGGAAAGTTTTAATAAAATTTATAACTTTATTATCTGTACATAATTACATTTTTAATCTAAATATATCAATATAATTCTGTTTCACTATCAGAGTCATCATTGAGATTAATTACAATAGGATTTATGTTGTTTTGTATTGAAATGAAAGAGTCCTCAATTTTTATAATGTTCTGTACTAAATTTTCCCAGCTGTCAAGTGGTATGTTAGTAATTACATTTTTTATCAAATGTATAACACTGGGACTTAAAGTGGGTGTAACATTTTCTGCTCTGATCCTTGATTTTACTTGGATCCACAAATTCTCTATGGGGTTAAACATACAGTGATAAGGAGGAAGACGTAAGACAATATGCCCAGCCTGTTCAGCCAAATTATCATATACATATTGTTTTTTAATTGCATATGAATTTGGGACTTCCAAAAGTTGCGCTTTTTTGGAACTGAATTCAAAATAAATATCATTTTCTAACAAATATTTTTTGTTTTGTTTAGTTTTTGAACTTGATGAAGCGGGTGCTTTGTGTAGCAGACGGCTGTGGTAGCATGTGTTATCCATGACAATTACCCTGTTGTTTGGAATATTTTTTAAAAGATAATTTTGAAACCAGTTTTCAAAAAGTTCTGCACTTCTATCTCCATAATAATCTAAGCTAGAATCCTTAATATTCTTTGCAGACAACAGCAAGCAATTTGGGACAAATCCGTCTTGTGAACCAGCGTGTATTATGATAATGCGTTTTCCTTTATTTAACGCTGCTTTCGTCTGACAGTTTTGACTGAAATCAACCCATCCTTTGGATTCTGTCTCGTGTGTATCGAACCATGTTTCATTAAGGTAAATTATGGATCTGTTTTTTAACCTATATCTTTTAATTTCTTGAAGGTAATTAAATCTCCAAGTGCGTAATCTGTGCGATTCCATAACTACTTGTCTTTTGTTTATTTTGCGGTATTTAAATCCCATTTTACAAAAAAATCTATGGAGGGTGGCACGGCTACTATGTAAATTGGTTTCGTCTTCGTCTAGCTTCTTTTTCAGTTTATCCAAGGTAGGAACAACTTCGCTTTCATAAAGACGATATATTTTCCTTCTTATTAGGTCCTGATCACTATTGCCTATACGGTGAAATTGAAAATCACTACGTTTTTTTCTTTTGTTCAATTCTTCACTGATAATATCCCTTATCGATAATATTGGAGTTTTTGTAAATAGACAGGTTTCTTTTAAAGCTTCTTGTTTAATAATAATAATAATAATAATAATAATAAACAATCTTTATTTCAAAAGTATGTTTCACCATAAGGTTAAAACATAAAAGGAAATAACGTCACAAAAAAATACAATAATACTGCCATGTTAACTACAAAAAAAACACATATTTACATAAATATCTACAAATTTCTAACAAATTCAAAATATTCGGCGACAGTGTAGGGTTCTATAGTTACTAACAAATTAAACAATTTTTTTTTCAACCTATTAATATTATCAATTGCCTTTATGTCCATAGGCAAGTGGTTAAAAAACTTTATACAATTATAGTACGCTCCATTTTCAGTCATTGTTAATCTATGTCTAGGATAAATATAGTTTATATTTCTGGACGAATATACATTTAGTGGAAAACTACCCTGAAATAAGTTTCTGTTTTTATACAGAAATAATATGTACTCCTGTATGAAAATTGCAGTCACAGTCAAGAGTCTATTTTCTCGAAACTTACCCCTGCATGATTCCCTAAAATTCATCCCAAACATAATTCTAATAACTCTTTTTTGGCAAATAAACAATCTGTCTATGTCTCTGCAACTTCCATACAAGATTATGCAATATCGAAGGTGAACTTCAAAATTTGCATGATAAATTATCTTTCCTGTTCGAACATCTGTATATTTTGATAAGACTCGAAAGCTGTAGCACACGGAATTTAATTTCTGTCTGACATACTCGACATGATGCTCCCATGAAAGAACATCATCTATAACTACACCCAAAAACTTTGTCTTTCCCTTCAAGTCCAGAGAATCATTTTCTAGTTTTATTATATTTGGTTCATCTATTCGTGACCTGTTGGTTTTAAATACAATGGCATTTGTTTTACTAGTATTCATGATGAGTTTATTTTTTGTAAACCAGTCGCCTGCCTGCAGCATTATATTTTTTGTTTTTATTTTAAGATTAAGCATATTGCCATCATTCACCAACACGCTTGTATCATCTGCATAATTTGTTAGTTGACAGAAATCTTCATACCTTTTAGATATTTCTGTAATATTATTCAAATATATTATAAAGAGAATGGGTCCCAAGACACTGCCCTGCGGTACCAACCTGAATTGATATTTCATCAGATAAATATGTTTGGTTTTCATTTCTTAATAATACTTGTTGTTTTCTTCCAGTCAGGTAAGATCTAATTAATTCCAAGGGTGTTCCTCTTACTCCATAAGAGTTTAATTTTTCTAACAATATTTTAACATTTAAAGTATCATAAGCCTTAGATAAATCTAGAAACAGCCCTAATGGAACTTTCCCCTCTTCCAAAGAATTAATAATGTACTGTACAAATTGAAATACCGCAGTCAGCGTGGACCTTCCGTTTATGTATCCATGTTGGATGGAACTTAACAAATTATTTGAGACAAAAGACTCCATTAAACGTCTAGATATGATGGTTTCAAGCAACTTAGAAAATGATGGCAATAAGCTAATGGGTCTGTAATTTTCAATTTTTGAATCATCTCCTTTCTTAAAAACTGGTACAACCAGTGCATTTTTGAGACCATCCGGAAAGATACCACATTTTAGGGAATTATTAAATATGTGACAAAGGGGTTGTGCAATTTGCGTTATAACATATTTTAATAGATTCGATGATATTTCATCATGTCCACTACTTTGTTTGTTTTTAAGTTTTTTAACAATTTCAAGAATTTCTTCGAGGTCTGTTAGACGCATTTTAAGCGACTTTTCATTATATTCTATGCTTGAACTGAAAGGTATGTGCTGCAGATTATTAAGCAAATCTGGAGCAGCATTTACAAAAAAAGTGTTAAAATTGTTTGCCACATACTTTAAATCTCCTTTTACTTTAATTTGTGTTTTAGATATATTTTTCCCTTTTATTTCATTGACGATAGACCAGGTACTCTTTATCTTATTATCAGAGTTTCTAATTTTGTTTGCAAAATGTCTTTTTTTGTTCTCAATTAAAAGGTTATTATATTCCTTTTTCTTTTCATTATATAAATTTTTATACCTGTCAGTTCGATTAAGGTTAGTATATCTATCACTTTTTAATACATAAAGGATATCTAATTGATTTTTACATTCCCTGATCGCAGGATCACTCTGTCTATATATAGGCTTTCTTTGAGGCAGTTTTTGTAACGGAAAACATTCATGAAATTTATTTTGAAAGATGTTCATAAATGTGTTCCACTGCTCATTTACTAAGTTATTGTCTAAGGAATACACCTGTTGCCAGTTTATTTCAGCTAGTACGCTCTTGAATTTCATTTTGTTAGGCTCGCTGAAATTTCGTTTTTCAGTAAACAAAGATCTTTCTTTTTTTATAGTTAGAGTAAGTTTTTGAGCAGTGTGATCTGAGATAGGAGAATGTAAAATTTCAGTTGTTTTATTACCGTCAAAGTTTGTTAATATATTATCAATACAACTCTTACTGAGGTTTGTGATACGGGTATAATCCGTTATAGTATGAACCACATCAAAAGAATTAATGAGTGATATAAGGTCCATTGTGTTTTTGGTTCCAGACTTAAAATCTATGTTAAAATCTCCAGCTAAAACTAAAATGTGCTTATCTGAACAGATATGTAACAATTGCTCCATCTTATCCAGAAAAACTCTAAAGTCTCCATTAGGAGGGCGATACAAGGACACAAAGATAAAAGTTGTATTGTTTATTTTCATTTGACAGCCACAACATTCAAATATATTTTCTACACTAATAGCATTAATGTCACCTCTTGTTTTACACTGAATTTCCGATCTTACATAAATTGCACTACGACCATGTCTGTTTTCGTCTTTTCTACAAAAACTTGTAACTAGATTGAAACCTTCTATCCCATAGTTTTCCAATTGTGTATATGTCTTCCAATGTTCGGTAACACAGAGTACTTTACAATCACTATGGCTAGTTAAAAAGTCTTCCAGGAGATCCACGGAATTTCCTATAGACCGAAGATTCTGGTGTATTATGCTGATTACATTTTTATCGCAAATGTCTTTTTTATTTTGGTGAAGGTGTTTCCCTTCGTTTTTAAAAATTTTCATTCTCATTATAGTTAACATATTGTCTGGATCTTTGCCACTTTTTCTGGTAAGAAGGACAGTTTGGATCTCTTGCAGAATGCTTTAGGTCGGTATATCCCATTTGTTTACAGTTTTGGCATAACAAATCTGTGGCTTCGCAATCTTGCATGTTCGCCACTGCATTTATGGCAACATTCTTTATTTTTGCAGTATTTGGACACATGTCCAAATCCGCAGCATCTGAAACACATGGCTAATGGCAGGTATTCTTGTACATATACTGTTACAAGATCAAAGTAGATTTTTTCTTTTTTAAAAACCACTTAGCAATTCTTGGGGCTGCTTGAAAGATCCAGTTCTCTTTCATAGGGTTCGGGCACGTTTTCTTAGTCACTACTTTTAGGGATGATCTTTCGGTTACAACATCGATAATGTCTGGATTTTGCCTTAGAAGTTCGTCGACAAATTCATCATCACTGTACCCTTTTTCAATACCAGTCAACATAAACATTGGATCTGTTTTTCCGAGTTCTTTAATGGTGATGTCTCCCTTATTACCAAGTGCTTGTTTTAGTTTGTCTTGTTGACTTCTAGTGTGACTTTGTACTATTACTGCTCCACCTATATCTTTATCTTTTACACTTTTTTTAATTTCCTCGATAGTTGCTTTAGGGTCGGCGTTATCTGTTTTTCTGATGATAGTTTCTAATTTCCGTGTTCCACTAGGGGGCGAGGTCCAGGGCTTATTGGTTATGACATTTCTAATTGTATGTGAATTCTTCTGCGCTATGGTTGCATAGGTTTTCTGATTTTGTCCATTTTGTGAAATTTGGTCTGCTATGTTTTTTCCTATAACGTTTTTGTCTTGAATGTCTTGTAGTTTAATTTTATATTCCAATGCCATTTTTTCCTGTTCTAATTTCCCAATTTTGTACGTAATTAAAGCCAGAGTCTTGTGTATAGCAGTAGTAGCAGTTCGTATCCTGTTTTGGTCCTGTTTATTCGAAGCGTTTTCTATATTATCCAATGATTCAAAAATGTCCAATAATAATTTATCCATATCTATTGAGTTATTGGTATTAATCTGCATTGTGGTGTCCAAAAAGATATTTTTCCATTGTTGTCGTCGTCGTATATTTTTGCCCCTTCACATTGTTTTTTGTTTTGGTTTTGTAGTTCTGGAGACATCTCTGGTCCTAGTCGTTTACCGGAAGTTTTCGCTTTACTTCCATTGTTTTTATTAATCACCGACGGCGGCGTCCGAGATACTGAATTTCTGGGCTTAAACACGTCATTAGGATCATTTACAGCTTCATTATAATTTTCGTATTTATTAAAACCAGTCTTTAACTTATGGTCTTCCCCCGGTATTTCCAAATCCTTATCGGCAATGCTCGAAGTTTTGCGTTGTTTACCTGAATAAGTTTTTATATCAGTTGTATTTTTTGCGCTGATAATTTTATTTATTTCCGACACTGAAAATTTTATAGAACCTACCGAAAACGATCGATTTTTCCGCAAAAGTCCTTCACTTAACTCCGAATTTTTTTCAGTAGTGGCTTCTTTGCCGCTACTATTTTCCCCCATAGCAATTTAAAAAATTATTTTGGTTTATTTCACCCAAAAAAGACAATAAACGCGAGAGAACAAAGTAGTATGTATACACCGAAATACCGTTACTTATTTCGTTTAATTAACTGATTACTGATTAAAGTTTCATAAACATTTTTCACAACCTGTTTTGCATCTAATGACAAATTTCGACGCGACATAGTTATATTTTCGTGAAACAACTTTTTCGAAACGCACAGTAAAAACGGTTATTCAACACTCAATATTTAAGAAATACCTGGCCCACCCCTGCCATTATTTAATAATGGGTATACCCAATAACAATAGGTAATAAAATCGTTAAAGGTTTATTGGGGTATTGTCCGTCCAAAGCCATAGCGATATACTTTGAGACAGACTATAACTAAAGTTTACACTAGTGAGTTCTAGACACCACCAGATGCAAGCTAGTACCGCTTTTGGGTTTATTTTACAGGGAGATTAGAATTGGTATATTTTTCCTATTTTTTTATAAGGAAAATGGTGTTTGTTTTACATTACTTTAGAAACTGCTGCATATAATATAGTATTTTTGTCATTTACTGTGTTCTCGGTACATCGGTAAAGTTTCTACGAGGAATGCGATAATTGTTATTTTGTATATTATTGTTCCGTAACACCTCGTATAAAAACACGGATCTTCGTTTTGCACCTTTTTGTTATCAATCAGGTTAACAATCGTTTTTATATTAACAACAATGCAAGGTAACTATGTTAACTGTTTAATTGTCTCTGTGATAACCTGAACCGTTTGAAAGTCGATGTAACACTGGTCCTTGTGGAGTTTCCTATTGCCTTTTATAGTAACGTAGAAAAGAATCGTAAAGTCTGGAATTAGCTGGGAGAATTCTTTTAATACAGGATGCAAGAAATAGTCCAGTCGAGAAGTTGATTTCCTGCAAAAATTAGTTACAAGTCTCCTAAAAATATGGTTGATCGTTTAAACCAAGGCTGCTCAACCTTCTTAATATTTGGGCTAAACGAAGGATTCGGGCATTTACGGCGGGCCACTGACAATTTCTATTTTAGTTAGGTACTCTCAAGACATGCGCAATAAAACCCCAATATTAAAAAATGAAATAAATAATTATTGTTTACTTTTGTTAGGTAATATTTGCTATAAAAACAAAGAGCATCTTATGCTAAATAAAGAAACAAAATTGAACTAAAGTACTATGTATCTTCTCAATGTAAGGTTGTTAAAGTTGTTGTTACAATCAATGTGATTTCTGCCATTGTTTCTCTTTTAATAATTTTCATATGTTAAGCGGCAAATCCAAAGTTGACAGTAACAACAAATTACAAATATGTTGCTCAGTTAATGATGTGCGATATTTATTTTTTAAATAATTAAAAATTTTAAAAAACCTTTTCACAAACATATGTTGGACCAAAACTACTTAAAAACTGTAACGCCCGGTCAGTTATTGCTGGAAAGTCTTCTTCGGGTAACAATTTCCATAAATCTGCAAAATCTTGTGGTTTCTGAGACACTCTGTTGGCAAAAAGAGTTTTTAACAAAACATGATTTTGCAGTTCAACAAGTTTTAACTGAATATTGGCAGAATAACTAACTATTTCAGTTAAACTAATTATGAAAGGATTTATAAAAAATTGTATATTTTGTTTTTTTCTCAAAGTCTTGAAATCTTCTCCCAAACGACTGTGATAAGCATCTTATTTTAGATTCGAATTTAGAACAATTGACAGTAGCAATATTGACCTCCTCCTTAATATACTGTAACATAATGAGACTGTAAGCGAGTAAGCGGGAGAGGATGAAGTGTGGAAGGTGCGACGCTCTAGGCCGACGTTACACCTACCCTATCTATGTGCACTCACACAAATGCAAAACTCATCTTAGGCCTCGCGGACACTTCGTTCCTACCGCGAACCCTTTGGCGGGTTTTATCAATTTGGTGGGTATTTCAAGACTTGCTTGCGCGGGCCATTTAAAAATCGTTGGCGGGCCACAGTGTGGCCCGCGTGCCTGGGGTTAAGAAGTCTTGGTTTAACCGATCCAGGATGGCATCTAGAAAAAGACTTATTTAGGATTTTTCCTAAAAAAAATCACAATTGTTATTAACAAAAAAACTGTAAAAAAATAGCCGTCCAGCTTTTTGGAAAATCTTAAAAAGTATAAGTGATAGTTTAAATATTATAAACTAAAAGAGCAGAAAATTTCAGTACAATAGTTCTTGATTCCCGGAATTGTAGCTCCAATATTTATAATTTTAATTTAACGTTGAAAATCGGATTTCGCGCGGCAGTTTCAGCATGCGCGCGGCGCCACTGTAGTGAGCGTAGTTTTTCAATATTTCTTTTTTATGCAATTATATATTAATTAAAAAATTGAAATAATTCTGGTGTCATCTAGACGCTTTAACGAATATGATTCCGCGATAATAAAAGTTGTATCACCATTTTTCAAAAAGTTATTCAATTGGTAATTAACAGTTTTTTACGGGCCTCTGTGGTCATAAAAGGCGGTATAAAAGTTTAAATAATTAATCTATAATTTTTTGTTTCTTGGAGCCCTTTTTATATACATAGGATAGATGACATAATAAAAGTTTATAAAAAAAATATTTCATTAATTATTAACTTTTGAGCTAAAAAAAGAGTGCAAAATTTAAATAATGTTTCTTAAATAATTTTTTAACAATTTTAAGCTATTACTGATTTCATATTTATGTTAGGGATTTAATAATTACTTTTCAAATTTTTCCTGCCATTTATTTATAAATTGTTTATAAACAAATGAATTAAATAAATATTTTTGAAAATATTCTTTTTACCATATTGTAGCGTGATTAAAAAAAAGTTCTTAAAAACAATATTTTGTTGTTTATAATCTTTTTTTTTCATAATTTTATTATTAAAATAAATTATTAAGGAACCATTTTTTTATCTATATTTCCCTATGTTCACAATATGGAAAAAATTGTTTTTTAAAAAATATTTGCTTTTAAACAATTTATAAAGAAATGGCAGGAAAAAAATAAAAAAGTAATTAAAAAATGCCCTACATGAAGATGAAATCAGTAATAGCTTAAAATTATTTGACATATATTTATTTATTCAAACTAATAATTAAGAAAAAATTCATTATTTTTGATTGTTTCATTTTAAGGCTCAAAACAATAATTATGAAATAATTTTTAAAACTTTCATAATGTCATCTTGTTAGTGTTTAAAAGTGACCAAAAAATAAAAAAATTAATTAAACCGCTTTTATGACAAATGAGATAAACTTTATTGAATAATGCGTGATACAACTTTTATTTCGGGCATCATTTAAATTTTTTGAATGTCTAGATGAACAGAATGATTTTCAAAATTTTTAATTAATTTTTAATTCATAAAAATTAAAATTTTATTAAATTTAAATTTATAAATATTGGAGATACAATTCATGAAATTCTAAACATTTTTTATTAATTAGTGATTTACGCTACCAATTAGGGTCGGCGAAAGGACGCGGAGACTACAAACTCACTTTAACACAATTTTTGTATACGACATTAAAAATTTTTATATTTTATTTAGGTTTTTACTAAATTCTTTCATGCCGATTTTTTCCGATTGCAACACTAAAGGAATTAAATATTTTTGAAATATTTTTCACATTTGTAAAGACATTTTAAAAAAAAATTTTAAACTATGCTTGTTTTTAAACGTTTTTTAAATATAGTCAATTATAAAATAGTTATTAAAAACCATTTTTTTTAAATCTATATTTTCCTATGTTAACAATATGGAAAAAATTGTTTTTTAAAAAATATTTGTTTTTAAACAATTTATAAAGAAATGGCAGGAAAAAATTAAAAAAGTAATTAAAAAATGCCCTACATGAAGATGAAATCAGTAATAGCTTAAAATTAAAAAAATATATATTCAAGAAACATTATTTACATTTTTCACTTTTTTTACTTCAAAACTTAATAATTAATGAAATATTTTTTTATAAACTTTCATAATGTCATCTTGTTAAGTGTGTTTATAAAAAGGGCTCCAAGAAACAAAAAAATATAGATTAATTATTTAAACTTTTATACCGCTTTTTATGACAACAGAGACCCGTAAAAAATTGTTAATTAACAATTGAATAACTTTTTGAAAAATGGTGATACAACTTTTATTATCGCGGCATCATATTCTTTGAAGTGTCTAGATGACACCAGAATGTTTTCAAAATTTTTAATTAATTTTTAATTGCATAAAAGAATTAAAATTATTATTAAATTAAAATTATAAATATTGGAGCTACAATTCATGAAATCTAGAACATTTTTTACTTAAGAGTGCATTTACGCTGCACCTTAGGGGTCGGGCGAAAGGACGCGGAGACTAACAAACTCCCACTACCACAATTTTTGTATAGCCGCATTAAAAATATTATATTTTATTTAGGTTCTTCCAAATTCGGTGTATCGATGCGATGTTGTTTCCGATTGCAAGCCTACAGGAGATAACGTTTTTCGGAAACTATTTTTTACTTAAATGACATAAATTATACACCATTTTAAAGGTAAGGAAATAATCTATGCCTCTGCTGTAACGGATTTTTTAAATATGAGTCAAGTTAAGAGAAAATAGTATCTAAACATAACCGATTTTAGGGTGAATTTCACTCAAGCAAATATTAAAAACTAAATCCAAATTTAAAAAACTATTACAGCAAAAGCCTAGATTTAAGTGTTGGCTTTCATATAGTTTTTTGAAAATTATCGATAACTTATACCGTTTTTGAGAAAAACATTATGCCCCGAACCTAAAATGGGATCCAATTTTCGCGGCGCGAATGGACTCTTAAATTTCCTGCTCTTTCAGAAACTTTTATAATATATTGAGATTTTGAAGCTGGACGGCTAGTTTTTTTACAGTTTTTTGTTAATATACGTCTTTTTTTAGATGTCTTTCCGGATCGTTTAAACTTTAAACCATCAACCATATTTTTAGGAGACTTGTAACTAATTTTTGCAGGAAATCAACTTCTCGATTGGACTCAAGGGTGCAAAATGGATGAGTTAAACAAATATTTTAAAAGTCCGTAACAATATTTTATCTACGCTTATGTTACAGTAAAAAGCTTTTTGCTTAACTAAGATAAGGAGGTGCCTTAATATTTTGTTTTCAAATATTTTATATTAGATTTTCTTACATATTACTTTTAAAATTACTATGGGCTTTTTACTGGTTGGTTGTATTATAAATAAAACAAAATATGTTCAGTGACCATTGTATTTAGACTTACTTTTAAAAATTAAATTAAAAAGATCAAAATTAGTTTGTAGCATCTTACAGAAAACTAATTGTTAACCATACTTTAACTTTTAATTAACAGACTCGGTGTAGTCATCCTATTCAGGTAACTCGGTGGTGTTTTATACTGCCTCAGCAAGACCAACGCGGTTATTGCCAACATCAAATTCAGTGTAGTACTTTCCTATAAATACATCTCCCAAAATCCATAGAGGACCTGCTGGTGGTGCAATATCCAGTCCCGAAAAACCAGATAAACATTCTACTACACCTAAGCCACTATCAACCTAAAACAAAAAATCAGTAAAAAATATGGGTGTGATTTAATCAGTCACCAAATGATTCACTTTTTAGTTATCATATAAATGAGTATTTTCTTAAAATGATCAATCTGTCACCAACTTATGGAACAGCTACAATTGTTTTGGATTGATTCCAGCGCAGTGCAAGAGAGAGGGAACGAGAAAGATAGAGCTAATGCGGGCAAAGTGAGATGCCAATGTCGGTAAAAGCCATTTTGTTTGTTGTTTTGTGCGACGTTTTCGATTGTTTTTAGTGATATTTTTTTTAAGTAACTTTTAGTAAGATAGAAACACTTCAGGAACTTTTATTTATTTGATTTTATTTAAAAAAAAATAGTGGGTGATAGCTTTAAGAAGGAAAAATTTTAATCCAAGTGATAGAGCAGTTATATGTGAAAAACACTTTACCAAAGACGATTTTGTCCTTAATGTACAGGGTTTTCCCGTATAATTGCGCACCCCTTTAAAATCTTTATTTTTATAGATAAAAAAATAGTTTATATGAAAGTTGAGGGATTTTTCATGAAGATTTTCATGGTGTAAGATAGAAAAACAAATGATGATCGGAAAATTAACAAATCACTATCAACTTCGTTATTTTAAATGGAACACCCTGTATATGATTGAAAATTCAAATTCTGCTAATCTTCCTATTTTCAAATATATATAACTTATCTATGTTCGGATAAACGAGTTGCAAGTTATTTCAATTTAAAATCTGTTCTTATAAGCCATAGTTAGCCATGGATACAACCCAAAGTTTGGCAAAGTTAAGTCGCGTTAGCCATGGTTCGTCTTGGAAACCAAAAAAAAAATATAAATATTTGACAGAAGTCAATTTTGGGTTGTATCCATGGCTAACTATGGCTTATAAGAACAGATTTTAAATTCAAATAACGGGCAACTCTTTATCAACATAGATAAGTTATATATATTTGAAGAGGAGATTAGCAGAATTTGAATTTTAATCATATACAGGGTGTTTCATTTAAAATAACGAAGTTGATAGTGATTTGTTATTTCCGATCATCATTTTTCTATCTTACACCATGAAAATCTTAATAAAAAATCCTGCAACTTTCATATAAACTATTTTTTTCTATTTATAAAAATAAAGATTTTAAAGGGGTGCGCAATTATATGGGAAAACCATGTACATAGAAATGGAGTTTAAAAAATTATCAGTGCTTTCTGTTTTTAATTTTCCTGTACATTTGCAATAAAAGGCGATAGCAAGGAGACCCTTAAAACGGAAGATAACAGAAACTGATTGTTACTTAACACATAATTCGAGTAGGTGCTAAACCATCTGTTAATATAATATTACTTACAGAACATCTTAAAACCACTGATCATGTTACTGCTGGTACTGGTAGAGCACAAATAATGAATTCGTATTAGAAGTTTCCTTAAATAATATACTGTTATTGAATGTATTGATATAGATAATGAGCAACCTACTTCTACATCTCAAAAGGTCAGCAGAAGGTACAGTATAGATAAGTTTTAATGCTATTTATTTATCATTTTTTAATAAAATTTGCATACTCAAAAATATGCAATTAATTTAAAATTTAGAAACTTTAATTAACGTTTAAACATGATTTTGTTTTAGAAGATGCAGAGATCCCGTGTTCTTCGTTGTGAAAATGCCTTAAACGATTATGTTAAAAGAAAAATATTTTGGAAGGTGTCACAGAATACTATCGCAAAGTATAAGAGCATTAAAATGTATTGTCAGTGTGTAACCAGAAAACAAAAGCAGAAGATAAAAAGCTTGAATTTATTTTTGGATACATTGATAAAAAAAGAAAAAATATAAATGCCCCAAAAAATGAACCTTGTTATAGAATAAGACAACATCTCACTAAAACTAGTACCATTAGCCACCAATAGAAAACTTTTTATGTTGTATGTTGAAATTTGTTATATTTTATTTTAATCTTCCATGATACTTCAATAAAAAAAATGTATTTTTCAGTAATGTCGCTTATCATTTCTTATACCTAGGTACAGTATTCCATAATTATTTGTTAGTGGGTATTAAAATAGTTATTTGTGCATTCAGTTGGTAAAAGCACTATTTTACCTAACGAGCAGATTTCTGCGGCACAAGCAAAGCGAGTTCCACAAAAGAATGTGAGTTATAAAAAATAGTGTTTCCCAACGCGTTTAACACAAAAAATTTTTAAATTTTAAATATGATATGATTCTTTTTAATTTAAGTTTAACATATAAAAAACTTTTCAAAACTCATTAACTTCAAATATTTTACTTTTCATCACCCTGTTGCGAAAAATTTTACTTTTCGTAACTAGTTCTTGTAAGATATTTTACAACGTTAATGAGTTTTAAATGCCAAAATTAGAAAAAATACCTTTAATTTTGTAGCATTGTCGCAAAAGTAATATAAATAAATTACATCGAAAACGCCGATATTAACCCTAAATAAACTGCTCAACAAAAAGATCGTACCATTTAATTTTTAGACCCATTTTCAAACTGCTGTAACTTTTTTAAAAATTAACTTTTTTGAATATCTAAAACGAAGTTTAAAACCGAGTTTCTTCTACTTTAAGCAGTATTGCATTTAGTTTTAGTAAGATGAATATTATCATGATGTACAGGGTGATCAATAGAGTACTGGAAAAAGACATATCTAAATTTAAAAGTAACCATATTTGTGTCAGTTTGTTTTTATCAAGAATAACATTAACAAAAAAATAGATATTTTTATTTCAGCTTAAAATCCAAATCAAATATCATAAATAAGCTATCCATAGGGTCAAACATTCCTTATATGAAGTAAAAAAAACATAAATATTTAATTACTGCTTCCGTAGTAAGATCTTTATTTTTTTTTATTGGCCATTTTTTCATAACCAGGTTTTTTTGATTTATGTCCCTTTTCTTTTAGTGTGATGATATACAATCATATTAATCAGTACTATTTTTTGGTTTTTAGTCCGTTCGTTAGTAGAAAATTCCTAACCTATGACATTTCGCGAATATTTCAGCTGGCAATTCTAATCTTTTGCTTGGGGTAAGCCCGCCCCCGACCCCTTTCAAATTGCGCCTATGCTACTAACAATCAGTGCCATTTTTGCTGAAATAAAATATTTATTAAAATATTGTTACTAACAAAAAATCGTATTATCCCTGACGATGTTTGCATAGATCACGTTTAAAATTCACGGACTTTGATTTCATATATACTACACTATATTATTTCAAAAAAAGAAATCCCCCTATATGTTTATATTTTTTTATCTGCAAGAGCTGTGTTGTGGCGCCACTGCCACACTTGTTTACGTACATGGGTATAACCCCATAGGTTCCATAAAACCAAATAAAAAAAAATTTAAAACAAACTACTATGTAGCCTTAGGTACTTATGATGTGATGTAAGACTTGACACATACTATTTAACAATGTAGTAAACTGTGTATAAAAACTCTTCTTTTCTTTATTCGACACACACTAACAAACTGAAGTTCTTGAAATCTTAAAAAATAATTTACTCACTTGTACAACGTAGTCCTTTCCTTCCAAAGCAAATATTTTACCACCAAGATTAAATTCAATGGTTGGTAAGCTTGATATACGACTGCAAGCAATCATGTATTCTCCTTGAGCAATTTCAAATGCTCCAATGGCTTTGTTTAAAGCGGCGATTTCTGCAGATGGGCCAGTAATAAGGCTGGTACCTAAAACATGGATTTATTCTTGTTTTGTACACTCGCGTTTCGTACACCTTAAAAATTTCCCCCAAATATTCTTATTTCGTACACAAAATTAATTATTTAGTTTTCGACATCTCGTTTTGTACACCAAAAACTGACTTAGGTTCCTGTCTCTGATGGTCCATAAAATATGGTAAAATGAATTTAAACTAATTTTATAACTAAATATCAAAATATTTATTGCTCACATATAAGATGCAGAAATATAAAATATTTCTTTGGATAATGGTGATATTAAAATAAAAATATGTTTTAACCATCTACCTAAACCGAAAAGTTTACTGTTTCTACTTTTAGTTATTTATCACGTCTGAAATATAATTTGGGAAAATAAAAAGCCGCTTTAACTAACCAGAACTAACCATGACCGACCAGAACTAAGGGCTTTGAATTTGTCTAAATTATCTCCAAGTAAAAGTAATTTACAAAATTTTAATAATTTTCAATATGGTATTTATTTGGTTTATTATTTGGGTCGTCACAATGGTCGGTGTTCGAAACAAGAAGCATAAAGTTGAATAAATACTCGTAATTCAGGGTGCAAAACGAGAATATTCAGGAAAATACAAAAAATGTAAGTTTTTTAATACCATTGGGCCCAATAACTGAGAGACAAATAGATAGGCTTTATTTAATTATAATCTAGATGCTACCCTTAGATTAGATTAGATTATTTGAGCGGAGATGGCAAAAATGACCTCCACCACTGCAACCTTACCAGATTTATTGTGGTTTCTCCTATCGTTCTTTAGAGTACCTTGTCCAGGCCCGTCTTCTTAACTAGACTCCAGAGTCTTGTCACTGGCCACTCCATATATCTTGCCGGTTTTGGCTTTTTCTCACCAAGCCTAGTAAACCTAAGCCTACATAGTGCTTCACAGTGGCACCACCCATGTACGGCTGTTTCTTTAGCCTCCTGGCAGAACCTACACAGGCTATCCTCCACCTGGCCTATTCTTTTCAGGTGCTTGTTGAGTTTGCAATGTCCTGTTAGTTGACCTACCGTTATCCTTACGACCTTACGACTGTGGCTCAGTAGGTCCGAGGTAAACTTGGCCGAGCAGGTCTTAATGAACTGCTTTGCCTGTCGTTGTCCTGGTGTTTGTACCCTCCAGCTTTGAAACTCTCTGTCTACCCAGCTCTTAATAGATGCTTTACAGAGGCCTGCTCAGGGCATATCATTTCCATGGCTGATCCTCTTTTGGCTAGGTCGTCTGCCTCTTCGTTACCTGGATGGCCCTCATGGCCTGGTACCCAGGCTACCGTAAGTTTGTTTGCCAAGCCGACTTTTTCCAGGGCCTGTATACAGTTCCCCACTAGTTTAGAATTAACTTTTGGAGAACTGATGGCCTTCGGGGCCGCTTGGCTGCCTGAGTAAATGACGATGTGTTTTCCTTTACTCCCTTTTTCTTTAATCAGCACGGCACAATGCATTATTGATGCGATTTCCGCTTGGAAAACCGTGGCGTGCTGACCAAGACTTAAGGTTATCTTTTCCCTAAGCTTGTCTCCATAGATGCCAGCTCCTACTCCCTTGTTGGTCTTGGAGCCATCTGTATACTAGATATGATCGGATTTGATTGGAGGGCCTTCTTTCCAGTCCTCCCTATCTAGTATTACAATCCGAAAGTGTCTGTTGAAGATGAAACGAGGAGTTGACCTGTCCTCAAACAATAAGCTGGCCTCTCGGTCCTCCTCTATTTCCCATCTTGAGGCCCTTTGATGTCCTATAATTGGATTTTGACCACGTTTGAGCCTATAGAGTACCGCCTTTACTTCTCTCTGTATGTAAATGTGGAGTGGCGGCAGGTTTAGCAGCACTTCCAGGGCTGCGGTTGGGGTTGTTCTCATAGCTCCCGTGCTGCATTCGCATGCTAGCCTTTGCATACTCTGAAGTTGTCTGGTTGCTACGGTCTGCGTGACCCTTGCCCCCCAGGCAACTGAGCCGTAGTTTATCATGGGTCTTATTACCATTTTATACAACCACAGGTTCATCTTTGGGTTAAGTCCCCAGTTTTTTCCACAAAGTCTGCGACATCTCCCGAGGGCGATTTTTGCCTTCTGAACAACTTTGTTAAGGTGTGGTCCCCAGTTCATCTTTTGGTCAAAAATGACTCCTAGATACTTGACCTCTTTTGAGAAGGGGATTTCCACTCCATTGAGCTTTGGACGTCTGAGTGCCCTTAGTGCTCTTTTCTTTGTGAAGGGAACGATAACGGTCTTTTGTGGATTAACCGACAGGCCTTCATCCCTGCACCATTCGTCTACGATATGCTACCATTAGATGTGTTTTTTGAAATTTTTAGATATCTTAAGTATGTATTCGTGGGCAGCTAAATTTACTTAGGGTTATTAATTTAAATTTAATTCTCAGAAAATCTAGACAGTACCTTTTACAAGAAGGTAACAGACCATAAAAAATTGCTTAAACTAGTCTAAAGTCATCATGGGTCTGAAAATATAGGCTAAACTAGCCTGCAAAGATTGATACTCCACAGTTGATTAATAAAATAAAAAAATCACCGCAAAAAAGAGGTTTTTTAGCCCGTTTTTTAAACAACGGTTCAGTGGGATGGAGCTAAAATAGTAAAAAAATGTGTTACTCTTATTTGATTATAACCTGGCTATTTGCTTTTCAAAATATGTTTATATTTTTTGTCCTCCACCCTCTCTTAAAGGTAAGGTAGAATAGGGAAATTTTCGAAAATATAACTTTTTTTATTTAGGTGCTAATAATAACCTTTTTTTCGATCTATTTTTAAAAAAGCTGTTAAAAAGCAATAATTGGTAGAAAGTATTTTCAGATCTTGATTAAATATTTTTTAACAAAAAAGCATAATTCCGTCTTTGTTTATGGGGTGGTAGAGGGCAGAAGATATTATCTAATTTAGAAATATTTTGGGGTTTTCTTTATAAAGTTATATGGGGCATTTTTTTTTAATATTATGTATTAGCAATACAAAAATAAAAATTTTTACGTTTATGACAGCGCTCCAGCCTACTGCATATGGTAGGCAGAATTGGTCGTTTTCATGGGCTATCTCAGTTATTACTGGAATTTTTAAAAAACCACTATGATGTCATGCGATATTTAAATACCAAAATGTTGTTTTGGCTCAAGCCTTTTATATTTAAATTAAAATGTTTATTGCACCGATATAAAGTTTCATATCAAAAAAAAAAATTGCAGTAGTGGTATTTAGGCATAAAGGGTTATTTTTAGCCAATACTAGGAGCCTATTACCAGATATCTCTGTAGTTTTATTTTATATTATTTAAAAAAAAACATTTAATCGTCAGTAAAAATGATATTTATTTTTCTATAATTTCAGCCATTTATTTTTCCTCGACGTGCTATTAAAAGTAAAAAACGACGAAACATAATGCAATTAATAACTAATTTTCTATCTAACCTGTGTCGACGATAGCTTCACAACCATCTTTACAGAAAGCAGCACCATTCATATTAACTCCGTTCATTTTTATTTGCCAGTATGCTTGACGGTCGACGGGCAAATAGGTAAAGTCTCCCTTGTAATAATTAGGGTCCGATCCTCCCAAGATGAGCTCACCTCCTACTTTACTCGATTCGTCTCTGAAAATAAAATTTAATATTACAGTGATATTTCTAATTTATTTTAAACAGATGGGCTAGTTAAACATATTTCATTTTTATTGGGATATTTATTGGGTTCGGGCTACTTTTCCATGTACTACAATAAATAAAGAGAAAACAGAGGTAAATAAAAGTTATGTTGGTTAGTTGGTAGGTTTAGGCAGAATTGGTCGCGTACCCATTATTAGGTCTAGTAGATTTATACCAAAATGTTCATGCGGAAGAGGGTTTTCACTCTGTTTATTTCCGAGCAGTAACATATTTATATAATATTTATATACAGAAAATTACAATTTACAAGTGAAATCGAAAACCATAAAAAAATAATTTTTTTAGACCTAACACTACATAACAAGAACACCTCAATTGAAACGGAATAGTACATAAAAGACACCTGGTCTTCGAGGTATCTAAACTTTAATTCTCAACACCCGTTCTCTCAAAAAAAGTCAGTTGTAATTGGCCTTGCAGATAGAGCGATATATTTAAGTGACCCACCATATCGAAAAAAGGCAATAACTAAAGCAAAAAAAGCTCTTAAACTTAATAACTACCCTGATAATTTACTTAACTCAATTTTTAAAAAAAGAATTTACAAGTTTTATAATAATAAATACATTTTGAAAAAGCTCACCACGATGAGCGAAACGTCATGAAATAATTTGAGTAAAAAAAAAACCTATACCCAAGAATTCAAACAAAATAATTTATAGTAAATGGTTTAAAAAAAATATATATATATATATATATATATATATATATATATATATATATATATATATAAAATATATATATATATATATATATATATAATATATATATATATAATAAATAAAGCCGTGATAAAACTTTTTTAAAAATTAAAGGTAGTTAAACTGTAAAGTCCTGCTGAGAAATTTCTTATTTACATAGTTATATAAAAAATCGCTTTTTTATGCTTCAATATTTAAAGTTATATTTCCATCATTTATCTTTATAACATTAAAGTATGGGAAAAATGGAAATTTTTTAGAAAGATCCAGAGTGACAAAACTTAAAATCACATTATTTGCCTATACGTTTAACAATATTACTGTATAAACAGATTGAAAATTGACAATAAAATTTGAAATATTTAACAAGAAAATAATTTTTCTACAAGAAACCATTACCTGTTAAGATAGAAACTGAATACGGGTTCAGAAACCAATCCTTGGCTAAAAGGTTATAGAAAGGGGGAGTAACTCCATCTACAGAAATACTAGGATAACCCATTCCCAAAATACCATCAAATTTACCAGCTACAAAAGCGAGTCCAGGTTCGTTCGTAGCTTCTGCAAAGGTTTGATCCTTAACCTGGAGGCCAGCCACCTAAAATTATTTTTATTATTATTATCGTGTTGAAACTGCAGAACAATTTTATTTATGGTTTTGGTTGGGGCTGCCATCCGTCTAGGATTCCCCGGAGTTCTAGCTCAGAGAACATTCGAAAAGGGGTTTTAAAAAAGGGTCTGGGACACTTTTTGTTTCAAGGGGAATATGATTAATTGGAAGATAAGCAATAAATATGTAAAAATAACTTAATCTAGTTAAAAATTAAAAGTTATTAGTTACTTACTTTTACTTCACAATTAATAAATAGTTTAGGGTTTTAAGTAACTAGATGACTTATAATTTGTTATACAGGATAAGTCTGTGAAGTGGGACTCTCCGTTTATTGCTTTTTAAATTGGGAAAAAATGTTTTATACAAAAATATTTTGGTTTCTGCTGCTTTATATTTTGCGAACAATGTTCTATATACAGGGTGTATCAGAAAGTCCGCACAAGGACAATTTTTTTTATGACTCCCTACATATTTTGTTATATTTTTGAATTCTGCGTAAAATTTTAGATATTTTTTGTCTAGCATATCATATCCCTATATTCTATTGTTTTCGAAATATTTGCGTTTAAATACAAATTTGAGAAGGGAAAAGTTTGCTCATCTTTTAATTCTGTTTTACGTTTCTATAGTTTCAGCGGTTTTTTTAAGTGACAAAACACTCATAGTAGTTATTAATAAGTAATTAAATATCACAAGTAGAAATAGGCTAAACCTTAAACAAGAAAAAAAAAAGGATTAAAACATTTTTTTTTCAGATTAATAAAAGCAAGAAAATAACACACATGATCTATATTCTTAAAGTAAATGTGTTGCCGTTTTGATCTATACGAACGTTTAGCATTTTTATCTTGGATTTGCATTCTTTGATAATTAGAACCATATCACATAATTCATTTATCGGAAATATATCCTTATATCTGTTATTAGCCATAACACCTGCGCAGGACGAAAGAACTGTCCTTTTGACATTTTTAGCTAGTTACCATGGTAGTTATGCCACTCTCAAAAAACCGCTGAAACCATAAAAACGTAAAACAGCATTAAGAGATGGGCGGACTTTTCCCCTCCAAATTTGTATTTAAATGCAAGTATCTCGTAAACCATTGAATGTAGGGTTATGATATGCTAGATAAAAAATATCTAGAATTTTATGCAGAAAACAAAAATGTAACAAAAAATATAGGAAAAAAATAAACTTTCTCCTTGTACGGACTTTCTGATACACCCTGTATACATAACATTGTCCGCAAAATTTAGAGTAGCAGAAACCAAAGTATTTTTGTATAAAACATTTTCCCCAATTTGAACAGTTAAAGTAATAAACGGGGGGGGGCTCACTTCACAGACTTACCCTGTATATATTGGTGCTTAAAGGTGCCTCCGGATGACCGTAATGGTTGAGGAAACCTAAGTTTTAATATCAAATTATTATTTTATTATTATTTATTTTAATAAACAGTCTCGCAATAATTTACAATGGTGTAAACTTATTTCTAACTAATCCTATCTTTCAGGAAAATTATAAAATAAACTTTTTTTAGTACACTTATTCTCTACGACCAATACTTACAAATTTATAAGCAATTAAAGTCGTTTTTTAAATTTTTTCTTTCATTTTGTAAATTTAACAAATGTTCCGAATCTTTCTGAGAGGAAGCCTATCTCTATTCCTGTTATACGGGGTGTCCCAGAATATGTGGGCAATCTCTCGGAATTTAATAGAAAACCTAAAAATATTATGACAAGTTCCCATAAACTTTTTTCTTATGAGCCTCCCCTACGGAGATACAGGTACATAACGGACGCCCCTGGAAATCGTTTTTGTTTAAATAACTTTTAAAATACTTGGTGCAATTTAATATTTTTTTAATATGATGGTTACTCGATAAGTCTTCTTAAAATGAACCCATTAAATCATATTTGGCTTATTTAGTTTGCCAGGGACGGACTAGCTCTGACAAAATAATAGCAATTTTTTTAACACCCTGTATAATAAAGGCTTAACAATATTATTTTTGGATAGCTTTAACCTTAAACTAAAAAAAGGTATTCTTGATTGACATCGACAAAATCAACTGTTTACGAGAAATAAAATATCATGGTTGGTAATTTTTTTTACATTATGCGTTCTCTAATTGTACGTTAATATTTAGAGAAGCAACTTTTGGGTCCATTTTTAGAAGGACAATTCATATGAACATATGTCCTAAACGTCTTAACTTTTGAGATAAAGGGTGGTAAAATTTCTAAAAATAAATAATTTTTTATTAATATCTGTAATACCACTTTAGATATTTTAATAAATTTTGGCATAAATGTACTATGTATCAGAAGCATTTTTTAATGTACCTCATTTTTTTTATTTTCATTAGTGGCGTTCGTACAGAATTTGACCTGCCTATTTTTTTTTCAAATAAAAAAAATGTGGTACACTAAAAAATGCTTCTTGATACATAGTACATTTATATTATAATAATAAATTATTTATATTTAAAAATTTTACCACCCAGTATCTCAAAAGTTAAGACGTTTAGGACATACATTCATATAAAGTTTTCTTCTTAAAATGGACCCAAAAAATACCTTCTTAAATATTGACGTACAGTTAGAAAACAACCTGTATAATGTAAAAAAATTACCAAACATGATATTTTATTTCTCGTAAACAGTTGATTTTATCGATGTCAATTAAGAATACCTTTTTTAATTTAAGGTTAAAACTATCCAAAACTAATATTGTCAAGCCTTTATCATACAGGGTGTTAAAAAAATTACTATTATTGTGTCAGAGCTAGTCCGTCCCTGGCATCTAAATAAGCCAAATATGATTTAATGGGTTTATTTTAAGAAGACTTATCTAGTAACCATTATATTAAAAAATATATTAAATTACGCCTAGTATTTTAAAAGTTATTAAAAAAATTATTTCCAGGGTCGTCCGTTATGTACCTATATCTCCATAGGGAAGGCTCGTAGGGAAAAAAGTTTATGGGAACTTGTCATAATATTTTTGGGTTTTCTATTAGATTCCGAGAGATTGCCCACATATTCTGGAACACCCTGTATACATTACAAAGATTTTTTGGGAAAATAAAAAACTTTTAAGAAATTAAAATCAGGCATTGTGACCTCACAGTCACTGTTTAGTTAATTACATTTTACCAAGGGTAAAAAATTGAGGATTAAACCGAACAATAAAAAATAATTAAATATTTTGGAAATTCTGAATAAATTTGTTGTTAATTATGGATAAATAAATATAAATACTTACAGTAAGTACATCAGTGGACAAAAATCCAGAAAGGCTGCCAGATCCGTATTCAATCTTAAAAGTAGTACCGTTAGCTTTGTAGGTGGATGATTTTGCTGCGTCATATTTTTTGTGTACCACTAAAAAAGTAAATTAAAAATATAGCAACCATCATTTTTTAACTGGCATGTGGTATTAAAACGACAAATTCGCATTAAGAGACTATTATAAATAAAACTCTTGCGTGGCTTGGGGCTCACCTTAAGTTGTATTATTATAAAAGAATGTAATCTTTTTGGGTAAAAAAATATAAACAGCAACAAAATATTTATTTCTTCTAAAAAAAAGTCATAACTTTCTTTTGTTAACATTAAAAAAAAAACTAGTTTTGACATTAAACTTTACAGAAAACCAACAAATAGGATCGGATACTACTTGTGTAGTCCCTTTTTAAGTGGTATCCTTAAATAACTATACTTCAAATTGTATAATTAGCATTTTTTTAAATTTCCTAGCTAAACAAAAAAATTAAATTAATAGACAATAAATTTGACATTTGTACTGTTTTAAAACACAAAAAATTACTAGATCTCAAATAACAAATGCAAAACCATATGTTATAAACTAGCGAATGTGATAAATTTTACATAGGTTAAACTTCCAGACGATTAGACAAATGCATAGAAAAATGTCCCCATACTTACCACTGCCTTTTTGGAAAAATTGATTTTTTTTGTGCTGTTCTTGTGCTATTCTGCGCCGTTAACAAAAACTTTTTTATACATTTTTTCCTGAGATATAAAATAAACAAAATAGGGGTAGTTGTTCATGGGTATATTTTTATTAAAGGATCAAAAGGCAAAATTTCTTACTAAAAAATTTACTTTGCTTTTTTAAAATTTTTAGGTTGCTGTTTTCTCAGTTATACACTTATTCAAAAATCTTGCAACTTCAGCCGTTTCCAAATTTTTCAAAATTAAACAGGAAAAAAAGTATGATTTGTATAAACTTACAGATAATTTTGTCTTTTCCGTTACCAAGAAATGACTAGCTATTTTAGTAAAATTTTATTAACTAGAAATATCAAAACGGGTTTTAAAAGTTAAAATTAAATAAGAACATGCGAAACCAATCAGAAAAATTTGAAGTAAAACACATTTTTTAAAGCGATAAGCTTACAATTCAGGCGGTATTTTTAAAAATCGTTCTTTTCACGTCTGAATTTCAATACATATAAGCACATGGAGTGTAAAATAATAAATAACCCATATAAAAGTAACTCATCGTTTTTACATATTAATATCCAGAGCTTTAATAAATATGCGTAACGGACAAAGATGGTAACAGACTTGACATAAAAACAGTGTTGTTTAAGTAATAGATTTTATTTATAGATTACAATTCTGTAGAAAAAAAGACTTTATTACATGATCAGTAATATAATCAAAATTGAAAATGTATTTTTTTCAGGCCAAATACAAAAACTTGAAATGGCCAACGAAAGTTTTTTCCCTTTCGGGTCAAAAAATTCATCGACAATATGTCCTCATCAATAACCTCCACTAACCCTGAAAAAAAAAACATAAGTCCAGAATAAATATATTAAATAGTGTTTATTTAAAATTTACCTGGAAACCAATTGCTTTCAAATAGAACTGTAATTCACTGGCCAAATTAAGTCCTATCTTCATCAGGTTATTTTAAATCTTTATGTATGTTAAGAATTAATTCGTTTCATAAAAAAATGTTACTATAATTTCGTTTTAAAAAGGAAACACTTATTTAAAGAAGTGGTAGAATCTTTGGATTGAATAAAAATACGTGAACTTTCCAAGGAACAGTGTAAACAAATATCTAACCAAGGGCATTCTGCACAACTAAGACTCCTAAGGTAGTATTCCGTTTGGTTGTCTTCTGAGTTGGCCCAACAGATTTGGTGCGCCTTAGCTTTTATTAAATCGTTAATGCAAGATATTGTCACACCCTTCCAATACCTTTTTATTAGCCATTCGTTTTACTACAGCTGCAACACCATCTACTGGACCTTTTGCATGGCCAGATGCGTTAAAGTTTCAACTTACATCAGTACAGGGAAAAAGGGTTTGAAGATTTTTCCAGCCAAGTACAGATTAAATCTGGTCTTATATTGTTTGTTTTCTTTTAAATCTTTTAAATTAACATTCTTGACATTTTTTTCCAATTGATCCTTAAAGGCCACTCCAAATAGCAATTGACTTTTGACATCTTGAGATATCTCACACCCCTTTAATATATTGTGCACTTTCGTAAGAGGTGAATTAATTGGATACGCCTGACTTTCTTCAGTGTTTTTTTTTCGGAGTTTTATCTTTGTTATTCTTTTTTGCATGTATCCTTTTGATTTGCTTCTTGGCATTATTTAATTTAGCACGTAGTTTTTTTAGTTCTTTTTTAGAATATTTACTGTTATGCCTTGGATTTTGTAGAAACATAGCAACAGGATGGTTAAAACCGGAAGGTATTTGTGGATATTTTTAAATTATCTAAAAGGTCATCTGGAGTTTCGACAGGTCTAAAAGTTTAAACGCTCTTTGGAGTTTCGTCATTATTAAAAGTTCTATTTCTTAGGGTTTTTTGGTGATATTTCTGGAAACTTACATGTTTCTGGCATTTCAACAATTAAGTTATCGTGCGAAGAAAATGCGTTAGCAAATTTGTCTTCAACGTTTTCGTTTTCTTGATCTGAATCGGGTGGTGTTTGATTTATAACTTCCTGAAGAACTTTTTCTTGTTTCTATAAATTCTTTGGAAATTTCTCCATTTTTTTCTTTGAATTTTCTGATCCTTTTTTTCATTTGCTTTATATTGGGTATCTTACCTTTCTTTTCCTTTCTAGGTCCTTTAGTTTAACTAACTCTTTTTTTTTCAGTACTCAAATTTTGTCTATATTTTGTCATTTTTTGTTTTGCACTTTTTTCTGAGTGTTCAATTTTAATTTTAATTAAAGGTACATTATTTGAATTTTTGTTTTCTTGTTCCGCATTAGGATTAGTTGTTTTTTTTTGTTTATCTCCTCCTAATCTTTATTACTTGAAAGTTCTGTCTTCTGCAGTTTTTCAAAATTAGTCTCACTTTCATTTTTGTTTTTTTAAATGGTTGACAGCACTTTCTTGTTGTCTAGGTTTTTATTAACTTTTTTTCTTCTCCTCTCCTTTAATCTTTCGATAGCGTCCTTTTTATCATTTCGCAATCTTTCAATCAAAGCCTCTATTTTGTCATTGTCATTGTCCATGTCAAGTCCGTTAAAGTCTAGTCAATTCCGTTGCTTATAATTTCGGTAACGGAATTGACAAAAAGGTGATAACGGACTTGACAAATTTAACAAATTTGCATTGTACGCGAAAACTCTTTGTGAAATCCGATTTATTTTTAGGTTATGTTTTAGAGGTATATGCACAGATTTTTTCCCAAAACTATAAGAATTTAAAAATTTTAGGTATAAAAAAAAACATTGTAACAGAAAAGACGGACAAAAACTGGGTAAAGCACTCATTTTTATTAAAAGATTTAACCTATTAACATACAAAAAAATATATTTTTTACGTTTATACTGGGAACAGCACTTCTTCTGTTTGCACTTATAAACAACTACTAAATGTACATGGTTGCCTGAAAAAACAGTGGCGAAAATGCCAAACGGAACTTGACATCGCTACCTCGGACAATAATAAAATTGAAAATACTTTATTGTACAAGTATATATTTTTTAAAAGCTGTATATTTTAAAAAGAAAATCGCCAACAAATAAATATAAACCTATACTTTCCAGAAGAAATTATACTAAATTAGAGTATTATGGCTCAATCATAATAAAATATCCTGTGGACAGGTAACGGAACTTGACAAATCTTTAAAATATTGTTGAAAACTATGGTTTTTTCTTATTAACAAGCTAAATTTGGACTTTAAATTGTAAAAAACAATACCCATTCTGGATTATATGGACAATAGTACAAGCATAAAGCTTTTAAATTTGAAAATAATTACAATGGACTGTTTATTTTGCAAAGTGGCCTATTAATAAAAATATACCGTCATACCTACTTAGTACTGCAATTTTGCACAGCAAATAAAAAAAGGACCGTGCTGTGTTGTGATCAACTTGCTCTATCAATATTTTTTTTTAATGAGAAGAACTATTTTTTTTCTAAAAAAACATTTTTTCAACTGAGTTAGCACTGCCATTTTGCATAGTAGCGAATTAAACTGTTGTTCTGTGTTGTGTCAACTTGTTTCATCATGTGCCGTTAATAAAAATTTTGGAAAATTATTAGAAACTTCTTTTTTAGAAGAAAAAAACAGATTTTTATGTCATGTTGGCACTGCCACTTTGCACTATATTAAATCAAACCGTTGTGCTGCGTATTGCTATCATGTACCGTAAAAAAAAATTTGGAGCTTATTTTTGGAATTAATTTTTTTCTTGTTAAGAAAAATCAGTTTTGTAGTTAAGGAGTTATAAAAGGACATTTGGCTATTAAGTTAAAACACCATGAAATGAGTTGAGGTGTATGCGCGTTCTCAGCAGCGCGCAGTAGCTTATGCATACTTTAAACGTGTTTTCTTCGAAATTATTTTTTTTACACTGCGGACAGTTAATTTTTGGAACTACTGGACTGATTTTTAAAAACCTTGTTGCGTTTTGTTTATTACCTTATATCTTATATGCTATTTTACTATAATTTAGCCAAAAAATAAAATAATAATATTTTATAAATCGTGATCAACTTGTTTTATCATATCGTGATAAAATTGACCGTTTTCAATTCAATTTTTCCTTTAAGTACTCGCCCTTTTTTTTAATTTTTAGTAAAGGTGATAAATATATACTAAAAGATCTTTCGTCCTAAGAAGCCATTTGGTTTTTGTTTCTGACTTTCAATCCAGCGATTAACAGTCTGCAGTAGATCACGATTTTTTCGAGGCCCGACTTTGGTGCTTTCTTAATCAGGGTTTAAAAATAAAAATCAATGTTTTTTGTAATTTACGCATACGTAACAATATAATTAAAAAAATTCTTTTAATATCTAATAATAATAATATCTTTGTTTATTTTATATCTCAGAAAAAAACGCATAAAAAATGTTTTTGTTAACGGAACAGAATAGCACAAGAACAGCACAAAAAATTTCAGTGTTAAAATTTTTATAAACGGGACATGGTGGAACAAGTTGAGCACAACACAGCACAACAGTTTAATTCGCTTCTATGCAAAATGGCAGTGCTAACTCAGTTGAAAAAATGTTTTTTTAGGAAAAAAATGGTTTTTCTCTTTTAATTTTTTTTATTATTAGCACATAATAGAACAAGTTGAGCACATCACACCTCGGTACCTTTTTAATTTATGGTGCAAAATGGCAGTGCTAAGTGGGTACGAAAAACTACCCCTATTTTGTTTATTTTAGATCTCAGGAAAAAAGAAAAACATGCATATAAAAACGTTTTTGTTAACGGTACAGAATAGTACAAGAACAGCACAAAACAGCACATTTTTTTTCTTTTTTTCAAAAAGGCAGTGCTAAGTTGGGGACATTATAGAAAAGCATAATATAAAAAACACAGAATTCCACAAATTAAAATATGTTAACGTGCATTTAAAATCAGGGAATTAACTGGAACTCTTGTAGTATTTCAACAAAGAAAACTTAAATATATTAAAAGAGAGTGCTTTTATATTATTAGTAAAGATAACTGTATAACTTTTTTTATCTTGCCTAAGTACTAATATACCTTAAGTGTCTTAAGTGCAGTAAGAGATGGAAGTATTATTTTCAGAACTGTTGTTTATAAATCTTTCTTTTTTCGATACTTACAGCAGGCAGGCTCCAATAGGCCACATTTCGAGGAAGGCACCCAGAGATTTGAAGATCCAGTGTCAAATATAACAGTAAAGGTTTGTCCAGGTGTACCAAGAGAAATTTCTCCATAGTACTGAGACTAAAAGAACGTTTTATTTTTGAGAAAAAAAATGTAATACCAAAAGAACAAAATTATATAAAAAATATTTATTAAGGAAATAGATTTTAATTCTAAAAACTAGTTTACTTACGTCTAAGTAGTTTGTTAAAGCTTCTGGGGCACCATCTCTAAGTGAGTATTTTAATTTAAGTTGTTCAATATGGGATCCCAATTGTTTTAGAGTGCTTCTAGTAGTTGATCCCTTTTTAAGTGGAATCCTTAAATAATAAATATATTAATATGATATTCGAAAGATTAAAGCTGGTCTTTTAAGTCCGACGGCCAAGCTTAGTGTTAGCCTTTATGAACTGCCCCAAGATATATAGGACATTTATAAAACAATCTTAATTTCATTTTAATACATATTTAATGAGTACTAGCAGATCTTTTTCGCAATAGCGAACATGATTGTGTTTTTGAGATATTAAACTGAACAAGATTGTTGGCGTTCCAATCCCAGAAATATATTTTAAATATAAAAAAAATGTTACCTCACTAGATTGTCACCACTAACCACAGCAAATATAAACAAGAATGCCAAGCTAACTCGTAATCCAGCCATGATTGACCGCTAATTTAACCACTAACTGAAACTGCAATTAATTGTTCATACTTTATATAGGTTTCTCCCTAAAAGTACTTGTCTTTTTTATCTTTGGGAACGTCATATCTAAAAAAAAATCTTAAAATGTAAGCATTAATAAGCAAAAATGAACAAATACTTACCTGATTTGATGTAAGCAGTATTGCACCAACAATAAAGTACTCACCCAATAAGATAAGTAATAAACGAGGTTTTATATTACTTACTGTAATAATATATCCCACCAAAAACACTAACGTAAAATAAGAGACAATTTCTGTCCACAATTTTGTCCCACTCTTTTTTGACTTGGCAAGTTTTTTACTAAGATTTTGGTGGTTCTTTCCTCCCTTCCCGAGGGGTTGCAAGCACGGGGGTAACGTTACGATTATTAAGTGTACCCCTCAAAAAGAAAATTGTCGGGGCAAAGGGTTTTTAAAAAAAATTAAGGATTTGCCTACAATAGTCTCTGGTTCGTTACGTTGCGCCACCCTGTATATATAACTTAAATTAGAGTATATTTTGGTTTAATTCAAAAATGTCAAATCATCATGTTCTCTACTTTTCAAAAGATAAGTGACATTAATACAAGATTACCGATAAACGACCAAATTTTAAAGTAGAAAATGTAAAACAATGTTGTTAAATGATGCAAAACAATTTAATTTATTTTATAATTAGACACTTTAATTACAATTACCAAGAAAAAGGAAAAATTGTTTATTGCGTAAAAAGCTATAGGTATATGAAAGAAAGGGTTTCATGCAGAATTATTACTTAAGCGCGACTACTGGTCATAAAGTCATATAGCGATATAGTTCTAAAGCGGGTTTGACACCAACAATTTCTTCGCGGATTAATTCATCAATTAAATTGTGAATTTCTTAGACGGCCGCATTTTGATTTTACACTTGTTCAAAACTTTTTTAACCATTTAACTCTCAAAGTTCACCCTTGCCAACCTAAAAATAATTTTGACATTTTGAAACAAATTATTAATACCAATTTTGCAATCTATAAATAGAATTAAAGAGACCCCCCTTTTTTTAGCAAAACACATTTTTAATGAAGTTGAGCATCATAAATTAAAAGAAACCATATTTATATAAAAAAAAGTTCATATGAACTTATGCCGAAAAATGTTTTGTTTCCAAAATACAGGGTGTTGAATTTTATTTTTTTTGTAATTATCGGGTTATCAAAATGCCTTTTCTCAAACTTTAAACGTTTATAGTATCGATTAGAGATCATGGTTTCGTGTAAATAAAAATTTAATCCTATTGTCAGGGGCGTGCGGAAAGGCGCAGGTCCAATATTATTTTAAAAATATAAGTACGTCACTGATATTTTGAAATATGTAAATCTTTTTGTAAACCTTATTGAATACCTGACATACTGACATGACATAGTTTACGAGAAAAAAAGGTATTTTTTTAAATGTATATAAAATACATTTACTATAGAATTTAAATATAAATTGTTCCAAGTTCCAAGGAGAATTAGTAAAATAGAAAAATCCTAATAAACATTAATTATTAACAGGTTAATAATAAACTAAATTAGATGCTAAAAATGGCCGCCATTAGCAATGACGTAAGCTTTAATTTTTCTGTCTTTTAGTAATAACAAAGCACACTATAAGTTTTCTCTTAAGACAAAAACAAAAATACGATACTTTCAGTTTTGAATGGCTTTTGGAAATAAGGTACTTTGAAAATTCAAATGAAAGTTATTTAGATTCGATATTAAGCCAAAGTACTGGATTTAAAAAACTGTACACCACCTCTTATGTTATTTCAAGTAGCTTTTTTTTAAGATAAACCAATACAAAGTAAATTAAATTACGAGTAAATATTAAACAAATTTTAAAGGCGCGCATGTTATTTTATATTATTTTAATCTCTAAGTAATTCCCAATAAACAATAAAATTTCAAATATGATTTTTTTTTTAATTGAATAGGTACCTACTTGAACAAGGCCAAGGTTTTTGTATTATTTTATAAGTAAACGGGTTTAAGTTAAAATGAATTAAAAAGGGTAAAAAAAAACTTTTTGTATAAAATTTTTATAATTTGTCATCTATTATCTTTTAAGCATACTGAAAAAAATAACCATCAAAAAGTTAAGAAAAAAGAATAAGTTAACTTTTGTTAAATGGAACACCCTTCTTTTTTTAAAAAAATATATAGTTTGCTGGCATTTTGTTCAGCCGTTTCGAAAATATTCAAGTTTTTAAATAAAAATTCAATTGATAGTAAAAATCAACATTGCCTTGGAAAACAGGTGGCCGCCAAATAGCCCCGATTTAAACCGTCTGGATTTATTTTTGTGGGTTTACTTAAAAAATAAAATTTATTATGATTGACAATTAAAAATAAAATTATATTACTTAATAGAAACCGGTCCGATTTTGTTTACAAAGATATCAATCGAAAGTTCAGAAAAAAATATTTTCTAGTGCAGAGAAAATGGTAGAAGTTACGTGGAAAATTTGTATTTTTTTTAGATTTATCAAGTTTATAATAAATTACATGTTTTCCAAGGCAATGTTGATTTTTACTATCAATTCCGGCCCCAGTGGACGACTAGCCTAACTATACGAACCATAATTTTTTTAAAAGATACGTTCGTAACTCTTGTATTCTATATATTGTAATAAATAAGATCGCTCGGTTTAACATAGTCCTACTCCCACTTCGACCTAAGATCTTTTCTGTATACCCTACATTAATTGATGCACTCAATTTTCTAACTTTTCGCAAAGTTGAAAATGTTTCGGAGGCAAGTTTCTTAATTACTTCGGGAGTCAAAAACGCTCTTTCTAGATATTTTAACCTTTGGCGTGTTAATTCCATGCATTGCCATAGTATATGTTCCGAGGTTTCGCTCTATCTGTCACACAAAAAAACCTAAAGGGGGTCGTGTCTTGTCAGGAGTTCCCTTTTTGAAAGCTCTAAAGCAGAGGTTCCCAAACTTACTTCGTCTAACGCCCACTTTGAAACTCAGTTATGTTTCAGCGCCCCCATTTTTTTCACCTTAAAAATCTTAATAACATATTAGTGTTGCCTGGACTTTAATTACACCTATATTCTAAACGACACTTTTCTTACCAGAGAAGGCACTAATAATGCAACTTACAATATTAAAGTATAAGTATATAAAAATAAGTATCTCTTATTCAAAATTAACAATAATCAACATTGGCAATAATAATTCAACTTTACAATATTAAGACAATCGGAGTAGTGGGCGGAGTGGCGGGGCGAGCGAGTGCGATGCGTGCATGCGGCTAAACGTCAAGTCCAGGGGTGGGAAGTTCGAATCTTTTTACTGAATCGATTCATGTGATTCATTAACTTAAAAAGATTCGTTTGCAACCGATTCACTTTATTATGATGCCCGTCGGGCTCGGTCGGTTTTGAATTCCATAAAAAATGTGATAGTTATCTTAAATAAAGAAATGATTTACATTTATTTCATTTTGGTATAATTATTATTTTAAAAAGTATATTTGGAATAAAACTTTTAAGAACTATAATTGATAAAACCTACAAATGTACCTCCAAATTAAGTCTTTGTTCAAAAGAATAGTTAAAACAAATTAAAAAAAAAGTTATTTTAATTGCCAAATAGGTATATAGCCAAAACTGACTAGAACCAATACGAATAAATTGTTTGCCTAATACACCTCTGGTAATGTGAACAAAATCGAAATATGTATAACAGACCTCTCGCCACTTGCCAGGTCGTAGCACAAAAACGACCGATTTGCCGTCTTATTAATTTATCAAATAGACTCCCATCTCCTTTTACGTTTATACAACTAACCACAACTAATAAATGGATGTTGTGTAGAAGAAGGATTTTAATTTCAGTGAATTTTGAAATATGAAGTAGCTGAAGTTAAAAATCACCCACCGCCCCCTTAAAACACATCAGCGCCCCCCAATTTTTTCTAGGTCCCTTACCGCCCCCTTCTAGGCCTCCAGCGCCCACAAGGGGGCGTTATCGCCCACTTTGAAAAAGACTGCTCTAAAGGCCCCCACAGACTACGGTTATTTTCATCCATTCGTATCGCGGCGTGTTGAATCGTCGAACTGTTTTGCGCACACATTACAGGTAATTTGGACCGTTTTTTTGTGCGTTCTATGGTTACGTCATGAAGAGAAAGCATTTTAAATAAAAATAACAAGTATGAACATGTGCCGCTGTTCCCTTGGCTTCACTTATGCAAAAAAAATCCGTCACTTTTAAATAAAATCCCTACAATCTATCAGTAGGAATGCCACAAGTCAAACCGTCGTTCCAAAAATCAAGCGCAGGCAGAAATTTTTTTCGACGATACGGCACGACGGTTTTGCCCCACAGACATCAGTTTTTGGCATATTTTACACGCCGTTCTGTATCGCGGCGATACGAATGGATGAAAATAACCGTAGTCTGTGGAGGCCTTAATAGCTTCTTAGTAAACTTAGGCGATTATGAGATGTGTGAGGTCTTTCAAGGGTATGCTCAGCGCAAGCGGGTTCGCCATGTTAAAAAGGCGGCAAATGAAAGTTTTGGGCACTTTTTATAAATATGGCTGGGCAGCAAGCTTTATCACTTCTAATATCAGTACAATTAAATGGAAAATTAGTTGATGGTACTTTATTAGTGCATCCTACCGTAGATGCCCACAATTGTGTTCAGTTACGACGATGGTTGAAGTGCTATGGTCGTCCTCAGGGAGAAAATAAAGCCGAACTGGTTGAGAGGTTAGGATATTAATAATTTAGATGTCAAGTAGAACTGTATTCTACTTGTTATGGTAATATATAAAAGTAATTACAAAAAAATAAAACATTCTTATAGGTTCAAGTCACTTTTACCAACGACAAAATTTATTATTTCCGGTTATGGTGAGAGCTATTATATTTATAATTATCACTAGTTTTCTTTTTTACAGAATTGATGGGGTCTGGATATTCAGTTGCTGGACCACATCCTCCTTCAAAATGAAGTGAACAAATATGTGTGTCTTTATTGACATTATCAATTCCTTGAAATCGACCACACCGCTTCACCCACGAATCGCATTTAGCACATTTGGGACAAATTTTTAAGTGCTTTCGCTTACTTATTTTAATGAGTTTTCGGCGATATTCTAAACAAGGCTTTGAAAAACTAATAAAATAATATAAATTCCCCTGAAAGGATTTACTACGCGTATCACTGCGGCATACTCCATTACAATAACGTTTTTTAGCCCCTTTCCTTATAGACAACATATATTTTAATTGAAATATTTGAATTATTATTTTAATAAGTATGCACAATAATTTAAATTGAACTGTCTATAAAAAATTAAATATTAATACTTGTTTTATTGCTAGTTTTTTTTTTAAACATATACACTGCTCATCTATTTGAAAATAAAGTGCACGAAAAATACGGCGGAAGTTGGGGCATGCGCACAATTTTTTAAACTATTACAAGGGCTATTGCCTTGAGGAATTTTCCAGATGTTTAGCCAAGGTCACCTTTGTATTAATCGTTAAACTGCATTAAAAAATCCAAATTCCAAATCCTGGCAAACTTATTTATATTTTGTACGCTCGTTTGTAATCTTACTTTAAGATTTTTTATGATAGTTAGATGTTATTCGACATGAAAACATAAGTGGTAGTTATCCTCCAATTGAGATTAAATATAAAGTTATTTAACTGATTCATTTTGGAGTACTTTTTGTTTTACTTTTGCCTTTGTCAAATATTTTATTTAAGTGACTGATTAGACCTGCTTTAATTTTAAACAATTGTAGTTAACCTTAGTAATCTAAGGCCCACTTTCACAATATATGGTTATCATCAACCTTGGATTAAATCCCAAAGAAGCGACAAATTACTGAAACTTAATGGGTGTTGTCAATGGCATTAACCCAAGGTTTATGATAACCACATATTGTGAAAGTGGGTCTAAAGGGAAACACTTTTACTAGAAGATATGTAATATTTTTGATAAAAAACAAAATAATAAATTATTATAATTAAACTATAATGTCAGCAGCGAAAGGTTTATGTTTTATTTAGATGAATCTATAGAGTAACAAAATTATTTTTGGATGAAAGATGTTTTTTGGACCTCCATTGCCTAAATTTTATTAGTATTTGTATTTAGCATTTATCGACTGAAGATAATCATCAGGTGAAACCGAAAAACATCGTTTATTCAATCCTATTACTGTATATCACTTTCAAGCGAAATTATATTTGTTAACAAATGAGAATATGGGCCCGAACAATGTATAGGGTATACCATAAAGGTGGGGAATAAATTAAACAGTAAAAAATAAAAAAAATCATATGAATTTTTGCCCTACGGAGTATAAATTTCTAAGCTAAACAGTGTTGAAATAAAAAAAAACGTTTTAGTGTAATAACTTTTAAACGCTAAAAAATAATGAAACGATCTAGGGATGTTGATGATGCGGATGTTGTTGCGCATGCGGACCTTGTTTTTTACAAGAAACTATTAATTTATTTAATAATTTTATTATCAATCTAATTACTTTGTGGAGAAATGGAGCATAAGTTTCTTGTAAAAAAAAAGATCCGCATCAACATCCGCAACATTCCTAAAACGAATTTTTAGCCAGAGATTAATTTGCCAATGCCATAGTAATAGTGAAAAAGTTGACTTCGTAAATTACTCATTGGCGTGCATATAGATATTACCACAAAGTTAAAAAAAAATGTAATACGTCACTAGAAAAATTGTTTTTATTTTTTGATAATTTCCTCAAATTTCGTTTTTTGTTTTAAACAAATCGTGTCTCTTAAGTTTTCTTTGTATTTCTCGTCATTTTCCTGTAATTAAACCTTTGTAAATATCAATTTATCCATTGCGTACTCAGAAATATGTAGAAACATGAAAAATGAAAAAACAAACGTTATCGGGTGTTTTCACTAAAATTTATAAAATTTTGGCATGCTCATGCCAATAACTCTTAGACCGTAATCCTTGGGATTATTGGCACTTAAAAACGGCAGATTCGGGTATGGTATTTTTGCACGAATAAGAGAATCAATGAGGAGTATTGGGAAATGTATTGCAGCTGGAGACACTACCTTCAGATTCTTTTGTGATATTTTTTTTGTTTACTTAATTATTGTTAATTATATTAATTACTTTAAGTTTGTAGGTTAGCACATTTATTATTGCTAATAAATTAGTAGTATTTTTTTAAATTGAGTCAAAACATATCCGATAATATTCATGTTTTTTACATTTTTGTTCATGATTGTACATTTTCCTGTGTGTGTAAGGTATAAATAAATATGTACAAAAGCCTTAATTTGGGAAAAATGACCAGAGATACAAAGAAAACTCAAAGGGCACGTTTTGTTTAATTCAAAAAATAGAATTTAAAAAAATTATAAAAAAAATTACATGTGGCGTACCAAATTTTTTTAAACCCTAAGTTTACATCCGTCCGCACGCCACTGAGTAAATTACAAAGTTTTTTTTAATGTTACTAGAGCACTATCAAATTAAGTTCTGGCTAACATGGTATTTCATTATTTTCTAGCGTTGAAAAGGTTATTACACTTAAACGTTTTTTTTTTTAATTACACACCATGTAACTTAAAAACAATACAGTAGAGCAAAACTGAATAAAACAAAAATTACTAAGGAATTAACTTTTTCATTATTCATAAACTTTATGTTACACCCTGTATATTGGTTGTATTATTTAAAACATGAAAATGCTTTAGTACGAGATTTAGCTCATTAAATCTGCAGGTATCTGTATTTTAATAAAACTAAACTTTTGTTGAATGTTACATGATAGTAAAATAGACTGCAGTAGAGGTGCCCGGCAAAATTAAGCCGCAACTAACATTATTTAAATATACCAGGTGATCCGTTATTAAGTTATTCAAAACAAAGAAAGCAATATGTTAAATTAGGAAAAAGCATTAGTTCCTCAAAAATAATTACTTTTGGAATACCACAAGATTCTTTTTTGGGACCAGTGCTATTTTTAATATCTATAAATTTAATGTCGTTAATAAAATGGTACTAAAAAATTATTTGCCGATGATACAACAATAAAATATTTTGGTACTAGTAACAATAAAATTCAAGACAAATATGATTTAAAAATTGTATATAATTGGTTACAATCTAATAAATTTACTTTAAATTTAAATAATTCGTCCTACATGATTATCAGCAAACAACAAATAAAAGATAAAATGCCTTACATATCATTTAAAAATAAAAAAATATTAATAATTATTCTACTCTATAAATTTTTCCAAAATAATATTTAAAAAAATATTAACTTATAAAAAACAAAATATCTTCGATATTATTTATCTCCCCCTTAATAGGAATTTTGTTTAAAATTCCGAATTATATATATTTAAAATTGCCAAAAGGTATTTGGTGTAGTTAAGTACACTCAAAATTGCAATGTTTAATTTCAATATGAAGTGCAGTAAACTCAAGGATATTAACACCTTTAAAAATAAAACCCAAAAAAAATATTAATTTTTATAAACCAAATATGTTTTGATAATAATCATATAAAATACAAATTAAAAACATGTATATTTACTTATTTCCTAAAATTAAAAGAAAAAAATTCAATATAATAATTAAAAATATTAATAACTTAAATGGGCATAATACTAGACAAACAGATTTATTACAAACAATTCAAGGGTGTAATATTAAGGATAAAAAATTATGTTAGTACACAAAGCACACCTTGAAATTTTTTTAAATAAAATATCAAAAAAACGTGTAAAATGGCAAAGATTCAATATAAATGGCAAGTTTAAAGTTTTTTGTTTAGTAGTTAGAATTCTGATTTTTTACCAATTCATTGTAGATGTAAATTAAGAGACTTGGACTTATTATAAATAAAATAAAATGTCCCAAATTAGAACTTTGAATGTGCACTAGAGCATCTAGAGATGTGATCAGCAAATATTTCCAAGCGAAAAATGCGAATTTCCGCGAAAATTCGACCGAATTCACATTTTAAATTACTGCCGCTATCTCTATCTTACGGCTGATTTCGTAACATTGCATATTGTTTGTATTATTTTGCGCCTGCTGTATGCACAGTTGGTCCTTTTTTAACAACCCCGAAATAATTGAGTGCATCTAACTTTGATATTTTTAAATTGGGAGTGGGGTGACTGGGCTGTGGAGGAATCCCATATTTGTTTCGTTTGGAGAACTGTTTAGAGTGTGTGTATTAATAATTATTATTGTGGAGTGTGGATATTTCATCGCAAAATATGCCTAAATATAAAGAAGCTATAGGGTATTATTTTACAACTACTGGTCCTAATACCATAAAAACAAGTTATAAGTGTAAATTTTGGTAGTAAAAAAATAAGTTCGCGAATATTCGCTGAACAAACTTGAAGTTCTGGAATTTTGACATCTTTACTCACCCCCTTTAACGTTCACATTTCTTATACCTTACCAGGTGTATTGATATTTTTTAAATATAATAAAACAACCTATTTAACCTAGCTTATCTTTTATTTTTATCACATATTATGGAACAATATTCTATTCTATAAATATTAGCATATTTGGTAAAACTAAGAGGACTATGCTAATAGAAATATTATTATTTTAATTTAAAACTCTAAAATATTAACTGCTTGATATTTTTGAACGCAACATTTGATAGATTTTATATGGCAAGCGGCAGAAAAAATGAATAATTTAATTATTTTGCAATGGCAAATCCAACACGGTTATTGCCAGCATCAAATTCGGTGTAGTATTTGCCAATAAATACATCGCCCAAAATCCATAGTGGGCCATTTGGTGGAGGAATGTCGATGCCCATAAATCCAGAGAGGCACATTGTTTTACCCATTGAACTTACCTGAAATTAAAGAAAATGCAATTAGATTCCTGTAGAGGCGCTGGCTGCCCATATGTTTTGAATAAAGATTTACAGCCTTTATTTTTAAATTGGAATTGTTACGTTCTTAACGCGAATTACAATGAGAAATATAGGAAACAATTCAGACATGCGTTAATTTTTATTGGATAGTGGTGATTTTTTCTTATTCATATTTAATAAATATATTTTATATATGGAGGGTAGGGGGAAAGAGAAATAACTCATATGGGAGACAAATTGAAAAAGTGTTCAGCTGTAAGCAGTAAATAGAGGGCGCTAGCATAGGCAAAGGGTATGGTATGAAAATAGCAGTTGTTGACAAATTAAAGTTTGCCGAGTTGGGAAGTTAAGTAAATATAACCTAAAATGAATAACTGCTGTCCAAAAACCTGGAGGTTTGTAAATAGTGTGGGTGTTTACTTGTAAAATACTTTTTAAACAATCATGGGCAAAGTTTGTGTCATAAAAAGTTGTCCTAGTGGACGTAAATCGAGGATGAAAAACGATTTTTTATGATGAAATAACATGATTATTTATATTTATAAAATGGAACAGAAGTTCTTTCGTCCTTGTTCATTTACATCATATTCCAATTACTTTTGGCACTCTTTCTGAAATTTACCCTGTTGCTACTGCAGCTAATTTAACACATTTGGGAGGACAGCTTTTGATCTTTAAGATAGTTTTCCTTCCCTCTAATTGCTATATTTACCCAAGAGAAATCTTAAATTGGGATATAACTCATCGATCTTAAAACCGACGTTCATTGGCTCATTAACTGAATTATAGTATGCGTTTTTTGCTCAGAGTTTGAAGTCAAGTCTCATTGTTTGCAGGTTAGAATCTCATAGTTGGATAGCTGAGGGTAAGTTATACACGTCTGGCAAACCAATTTCTTAGGTGCGGAGATTTTCAGTGCGATAAAAGGAGATATCAATTCAATAGGCAGAGGCTTGAGCCAACGAATTCTTGGATAGAAATAAAGTAAACAAAGCTTGTTTGGCATAAATATATTCAGAAGGGGCAAGGCGGGATACTTCTTGTAAACACTCTGCACCGGCAACATTGATTAAACACACTGAATAACATCACTCCAGAAATAATAATTTTTCAATATTTATGGCATTGCACCATAAATCACATTTTAATAAATCGATGATTCTTTATTATTAAAAAATATTTTCAAAGCCACAAAACCATTTTTGTTTATTATCTGAAGTGACAGAAAAGATATATCATTCACGTTAGATGCTCAATTCAATTGCTGTTGATCAAGTCAGTTTACAAAACGTGTTATTGAATAATACAACCTATTAGAAAGAGATAAAATGACATCGAAGTGCCGTAAAACACCTGATTTAATATAATGTTTTATTAAACAAAAACAGCAGCTGTCCAAATCAAACTTGTTGCCGGTGCAATCGGATCTTGGAATGACAGTTCCAATAAATGTTTATATTTAAATCGATGTTGCCTATATTAACACAAAGACCTAAATTTTTAAATGAATTTATTACTTTTTCAAGATAATTTCCTGATTTTGATTTTTGAGATCTGACAATTTGTTTACGTTTTTCCAAAACAAAAACAAACAGATCACTATACCAAACACCCTGCCTACAAACTGGCGTTGCGTTAATTCTAGCCCTTGAGTTTGTTGGCTTGAGCCAACCAAGCGTCAAATAGTGTGCTTTTCATTGGCGTAATCAGGAAATAGATCTTAAGGTAGTTCACTCATAAACGGGTCTTAAAAATTAAATGAAAATGAAATACAAAGTTAATCAAAGTGTCATTTATCTAATTGAAAAAACGACATTTTTTTATTGTCTTTGAAACGAGATATTAACAATCAAATTGTGCATAATTAACATTGTCAATATCTGTCATGTATAAAAGCCATATATTTATTTCGAAATATCTCAAAAACGGTTCTTACAATATTTTTTAAAAACTAATGCAACATCAATCACAGTATTAAAAAATTAAAAAAAACCCTGAATTTTGTGACCGTTTTGTTAAAAAGATACTGATTTTTGAAAGTTTACTGGGTCTGTTTGTTATTAAGAAATAGTGTAAACTATTTTATTCTTTTTTTAGTAATTGCTCTTATGGAAGGTGTATTTTAGGACTAGGTGGGTCCAAAAAGTGTAAAATTGTATTTTTTTTCTAAATAACGAACCGACCTCATGTGTCGTGTGTACCCTCTCTTACAAAAATAATATTTTAAAGCATTGAGAAGCGCATTCGATCTTATTTGGAAAATACGCTAAATTTATGGTCCATTCAAAATACTGCATCACAATCTAAAATAAAATAGGAAAAAAATGTAGCACTAGTCCCGGCCCGTTCAACAATCAATTTTTGTTGATGGAATGAAAGAGACAAAGATAAAAGATGTTTATTTCAATCCCGATTTGAATTGTGGACAAGCTGGGCTTGAGTTACTATAAGGCGATAATTTTGTTTATGACTGTCGCGAGTGAACTACCTTAATAAAAATGTACCACTACAACCCCTTATTGTATTTTTGAAGACCATGACAACAAAATCTAACTTCGCAAAAATATGTTTGTCTGTGGGCTAATGGGGCATTTATACAATTTTTTCTGGCAAAAGGTGAAACATGGAGGAACTCAGAGTCTGAAAGACAGATGGATCTGAAAAAATTTAAATTTGTTTTTTATGTCTTCATTTTTGACTTACCCTTAAAATGTAATCCTTGCCTTCCAAAGTGTAAGTATCACCTCCAAGAACAAAGTTAATTTTTGGTAAATTAGGAATAAGGTTACAATCCACTGTATATTCTCCACCTATAATGGGAGTGGCCCCAATGGCTTCGTTAATGGCTTTTGTTTCGGCAACTGGCCCAGCAATTAGACTGGTACCTTAAAAGAACAAGCATCTTTAGCTACTTGATAAAAAATGATATGAAAGGTAGGCGCATGTTGGTTGAGTTTTAATCATTATTTAATATCGGTAAAAATGCAATTTTTTTGGGGCACCCTACAAGATATATTGCTATAATAGCATGTAGAGCTTTAAATACATGCATGGTCTAACCAAAAAAAAAAAATTAGTATCCAGCTCGGTAGACACGTAAATATTAAACCTTTTTGACATGGTGATGTTCCTTTAAAAAAATAGTGATTAATTATTTCCTCAAAAACGGTTATTTATAGGTATAGGAAGATGTTACAAAAAAGTACTTAAAATTTTTTGTAGAATCCGAATATGCAATAAAAAATAGGGTATTCTATTTAAAATTACAATGTTGCCATTGGTTTCGGTTAGATCCGGCAACGCTGCACTTGCCAAAATATTTTTAAAATGTAGCTTATCACCTGTTATAGCCGTGTGCCAAGTTTTAAAAACTTCTTTTTTTTGGTTCTCCAGAACTTTTAATAGGACACTCAACTTGAATCACCCCGTATAACAGGTGTCGTTTTTGTAAAGACTCTGCAATATTTTTTATTAAATTTAGAGCACAGTATAATGCCAAGCATAAACTTTATTTAAACTTATTAATAAAAAAAATCTCATATGATACAGACGCTGTGTAAATAAATAATAATAATAATAATAATAATAATAATCGTCTTTTATTAGGTGATAAGGTTATAATAACATAGTTAGGTATATTACATCTATAAGATGAGATTTGTAAATTAACCCTATCACAGCCAACCATATTAGGGCGATATTTAGCCAATTAGTAATCGGCTACTCCACCATATAACCCCAACAGGCTGGAGTTCTCACAATATTAAAGAAAAAATGGCAAACACATTGCAAATATAACTAATAAATAAAAATAAGATTATATAAGTAAATTTAAAAAATGCTCAAATACACACACTTAAACACACACATTCAAGCAACTAAAGAACAATATGCGGATGCCTAAAACTACTGTGACTGAAAAAGAGATGCTCGGTATCTCCTTCTAAAAGCCTCAACACTCAAAGATTTAATATCATTTGGTAATTTATTATAGAGATTTGTAGCCTGATAAGTAAAGCCACTCCGAAACAAGGTCGTCAAATATCTCGGTACCGCCAACATACTTCCATTGCGTATAGTTCTATCATGGAAGGTGTTGCGTGCTATTAGTTTTGCGCGCAGGTAGTCAGGGATGCCAGAGGTCATAATTTTAGCAAGAAAACGGCAAACTGCAACCGTCTTCTATTTGCCATATTTAGCCATTTCAAATCCCTGATACTTTCTGATACATGATCAAATTTGCGCAGGGAACACACAAGACGACAACATGAATTTTGAACCCGTTGAATCCTTCCGCCGATATGCAAAGTCAAAAACGGACCATAAACGAATGAACAGTAATTAAAAAATGAAAGTACCAGGGTTTCAACAAGCATGACTTTAAGTTTTTTGGACAGAATCTCCCGATTGGCATATATAATTCTTAAGTTACAGTAAGCCTTTCTGATGAGGGAGTTAACATGTTCATCAAATTTAAGACCACCATCTATTACGACCCCTAACGATTTCGCTGATTTTACCTCCGGCACAGTTTGTCCATCAATATTTATGTCTACCTTCTCGCTAAGGCGAGCAGCCTTGACCCCACCAAAGTAAAGAACCTGTGACTTTTTAGGGTTCAATAAAAGGTTGTGTTTCCTTGATAGATTATTTATAATATTTAGCTCTCTGTTCATGTTATACTCAGCAATATGATGTTCATAAGGGAGAAAACTATATTTTAACTGAATATCATCAGCATATGCTTGATAAGAACCAATCTCTATACGTTTCAAAATATCTGCTGAGTATACCAAAAACAGAAGCGGACCCAGTATCGAACCTTGCGGTACACCTGATACTACAGGCAACAAAGATGACATTTGCTCCTGCAGCACTACACTCTGTGACCTTTCGGAAAGGTAGGACTCGAAAAATTTTACCGCAATATCATCAAACCCGTAGTGGGCAAGCTTGGCACAAAGCAGCTCATGGTTTAAAGTGTCGAAAGCTTTCGAAAAATCCAGCAAAACGAGGGACGCAACCATTCCCGCATCCAAATCGGCCACGATATTGTCCAAAACATTGGCAAGTGCCGTAGCAGTGCTGTGTTTTTCTGTGAAGCCAGATTGAAGATTGGGAATAACACTTTCCCTACAAAAAGCGTTAGTTTGGCTATAGACTATTTTTTCCAATATCTTGGACAATACCGACAGCAGACTTATTGGACGCAAATCCGTAAAACCCTCTGGTGAACTATTTTTGGGAACCGGTTGAATGCGCGAGACCTTCCACGCCTTAGGAAAATATCCATTTTCTAAGCAGACATTAATGATATGGGTGATGTATGGAAGAATAAAAGGGCAGCAATACTTTAGCATTGACAAGGATATTCCATCGAAACCAGATGCATTTGATTTTATTTCTTTTATAGCAGTATATATATCATCGATAGTAGCTAATCTCAAAGAAAATTTGGAAGAATTATAAAATTTTGTTCGTTTGTAATAAGCCACCATCTCACTACAGTCACCATTCATAAAAACGGAATTAAAATATTCATTTATTTTGTTTGCATCCATAAGTGCTCTCGGTATTGTAACATTCTTGCTACCTCCTATATTAAGTTCTCTCAAAGCTTGCCAAGTTTTTCTGCTGTTACCCTCACCAACCACCCGACCAATATGAGCTCTCTTTTGCCGCCGAATATTCATAAGTGTATCATTTCTTAATCGCTTGTAATTGTTCCAGTTCTCCTCCGTTTTATTGGCCTTATATTGTGTTAGTGCATTATCTCTTTGTTTCATTAAAATATTTATTCCATCCGTCAACCAGGGAGCCTTAGGTCGCGTAACTCTAACAGTTCTTATGGGTGCATGAGTATTAAACAAATCGGTAATAATGTTTGACATTATTTCCACCTTTTTGTCAATGTCTCCTTCATATAGAATACTATTCCATGGCTTACGAGCAAGGTCCTGGCAAAAAGCGGGGTAACAAAATGATTTAAAGTCTCTATAAGTAACAAGTTTAGGCTCAAATTTACTCACCTTTATACTGAGCTCACAAACCGTCATTTTATGATCTGATATGTTTTTTGCGGGAAAAACACTGGCATTAACAACCAGTTCACCACTGGATACAAATATTGGATCCAGAAGACTACTGCAGGATCCGGACACTCTAGTTGCCTCCGACACCGTTTGAGTAAATCCATAGGTATCAAAGCATCGAGAAACCGGGTTATCAGCATTAAAAAGATTTACATTTATATCACCCATACACACAACATGATCAACTGTGGGCAAGACGAGGGACAAAACACTATCAAAACTATCCAGGGCAAAGTGTATATTACTTGTAGGGGGTCTGTAGAAGACTGCGACCCCGAAAACAACCCGACCAATTTTTAGTTTGAGCCACAATTGCTCTAAATTATTCTGATCATACCTAACGTCTAAATCCTCAACAGACAATTCATTGTTTACATATATTGCAACGCCACCCCCACGAGTTAACCGATCCTGTCGATACAAAGTGTATCCATCAATAGAAAAGGTACTACTAGGAACGTCCCCCGACAACCACGTCTCGGAAATGCCAACCACATCAAGCTTTATTTTATTTATAAGCTTTTTAAGTTCATTAAAGCCAGTAAAAAGAGACCTCGCATTAATATGACCAAATTTTATATTGCTTTTCCGCATATTATTAAAGAAGCAAAAAATAATAACACTATAGTAAAAGAACACACACACACACACACACACACTAAAAGAAAATAGTTAAAATAAATGTTAATAAAAATGTAGCCAACCTAAATAGATTTAAAATAAGAAAGTAAAATTTAGAAAAACGTTCAGTGATATAATAATAAAGTTAACTTAAAAAATAGAAATGGTTTTAAACACAAAAGTATTGTTTCTTTAAAACACATTATTCCTATACACAAGTCTGTAAACAATAAACTCTTAATATTAAAAGTATTTAGTAAAAAGTTTATAATAATATTTTTATACACAAAAAAAGAGTTAACATATAGACACAATTCAGCACAGATTACTTTCCTCTTTGACTACCCGACCGCGTCCTAGTCTTAGGTTCAGCACTACCCCCCGGTGGTACAGCACCACTGATAGGGACGGTTTTATTAATTTTGGATAAAGACTTGGGCTGTTGAACATCAGAAAGACTGGAGCTAGATGAAGATTCCGCTAAAGATGGTGATTTAGACGCAACCGTAGTTTTTACCTTATGAGGATTAAGCACTGGTGTAAACTCACCCATCGACAAAACAGTTTTATTAGGTTGCGGCAATGCATTCACGGTATTCTCGAACTCCGAACGCTGGTTACACTTTTCGACAACATCCCCAGTCACGGCAGTATCGTTTTCACAGTAGTTCGGAACGGATGGCGATCCCGGCGCACTCATAGACAAACGCAATGGAACGGAGCTAAAAACATCGTCTTGCTTGTCGCAGGTACTTTTGTTTACAAGCTGTTCATATGTAAATATTTCTTCTCCTATATGAAGTTTGTTGCCCCTGATATACGCCACCAGCTTTTTTGATCTAGCTTCCTTAAGATTTTGCACCAATAATCTATTTATTTCTCTCTCTTTAGGCGAGAGATCGTGAGAAATAGATATAGGTGATCCCTTTAGATTAAATACATTTTTAAATACCTTAATTTTACTAAGATAGGTTGAAAATTCAATAACGAGCGGCCGATTGGCCCTATTAGGTGTACCTATGTAGTACAGATTGTTGATTTCATTTCTTCCTATTTTTATTTTAAGATATTTCTCAAGTAAAGGCAAAACCCAATCAGCCAGTTCAAGATTTTTCAAATTAGAAAACGACAAGCCAAACACTATTATGTTGTTTTTTCGACTTTTTGTTTCTAGAGTGTTAAGTTTCGATTTAAGAAGGACATTGTCTGACTTCAGGTCAGCTATTATCTTGTTTAAAGAACTAACCTTTCTGTTTAATTCGTCCTGCAGACTGCAAACCGTGCGCTTGAGCTCAGCGTTACTATCATTTAAGAGTTTCTTTATTTGTGTTAACTGTTCGTTGTTAGAAATGTCAGTTTTATCCATATTATGCACAACTTACAAAACAAAAATATATATTTTTATAACACTAATATTTACAATATCTACAAAAATGTTTTACACAAACTTGCAGATAATTAAGGTACTGCTGGTATTAAATGCAAAACGCGGCAACATCATATGAGATTCCCGCCGCGAAAACAAACAAAAAAACTTATAATTTGGAGGTTGTGTTCTTAGTCCATTCGAAAAAAATATGGGATTACCTTAGATTCTTTTTGATTTATAATCTTTTGGTTTCACATTATCACCTTAATCACATCCAAAAAAAAAAAACTGGATAAAACACCACACAATCACAAAAATAAACAAACAGCCAAGCAACGTTGTCGACATTTCTGCTGGAAGCATCCGCAAATATTGCAGATACGGACGCTAATGGCCATTTTGGGAAAGTTGCATTTCTTAGTCTATCTCACAAATGCTAAACAAGAAGATATTTAATACCTGTGTCAGCAATGGCTTCGCATCCTCCTTTACAGAAAGCTTTTTCGCCAATTGTAATTCCGTCCATTTTGAATTGCCAGTAGGCTTGACGATCTACAGGCAAATAAGTGAAGTTTCCAACATAATAGTTAGGGTCAGAACCTCCTAGAATTAGCTCACCACCTGCTTTACCATCGGGATCCCTAAAAGTCAATAAAGATAAATTTATGTCAAGTAATACCACTAACAAGGTCAAAATTAACAAAACTTTCCGGTACCTAAATAAGACAACAGAAATTTATTGAATCAAATATGAATAAAAATAAATTACTAAAAAGCACCTAAATATACTATACCTGTTAAGATAGAAGCTAAAAACAGGCTGGGAGACCAATCCTTGATCAACCATGTTGTAAAAAACTGGTACTACACCATCAACCGAAATACGGGCATAGGCCATTCCAAGGATGCCATCAAATTTGGCAGCCACAAAAGCTAACCCTGGTTCACTGAGAGCTTCTGCGAAAGTTTGATCACCGATATGTGCAGTACCAAGCTAAAAAAATTTCGTATATTTAATGGAATATTTACACTCCTGGACATAAAAAACTGTACAAAGAAAATTTTGTTCAAATCCAATCTTAAATAACTCTATCACTTTTCCATTGATTTTAATTATTTTGTGTCAAGTTGTAGGCACTATCATCCTGATTCTTATTAAACACCAGGCTTGCAAAAATTTCAAATGGGCTTGGCGTTATGCAAGGTAGAACCAAAAAGTGCATTTTGCCCTAAATTTCAAAACACTTTGTGGAAGAATTTAATGACATAATGATGAATTTTGGTGAGACATTGGTAAGCCACATCTTTTATTAACATTCCACTTTTTGATCCATATCCACCTCTTCATTGTTAAAGAAAAAACACATTTTTTTTAAATATGCAATTTACAACAATATCTTTAATTTAGGCAAAAAAAGAATTAAATTTAAAACAATAACAAAAACCAATAACATAACAGATAACTTAAAACAGATAAATAAACATTAATATCATGTATTACCCCCCCCGTGCTCTAATAACTGCTGCCACGCGACGTGGCAAGCTTTGAACACAGTTGGCAATCGCCCTTTGCGGAATGTTACCCAACTCTTCAAGAAGAACCACTTAAAGATCTGGGATGGTTTCTGATTGTCAGTTAGAAAAAGCTTCCGCAACATGTCCCACACATGCTCAATTGGATTTAAATCAGGGCTTTGTGAAGACCAAAGTAACCCTTCAATGTCCATTTCAACCAGATAATCATTGACAACTCTTGCAACATGAGGCGCGAGGCATTATCAGCACCAAACAAATCACCAACAAATGAAGCAAAAGAAATGACTTGGTCGGCTAAACATTCTTCGTTATAACGATTAGCAGTTAAAGCGCCATTTTCGAATAAAACAAGGTCTGTACGGGCTTCTATTGAAATTCCAGCCCATACCCATGACACTACCACCCCAAAGAAGTTGTTCTTGGAGATATCCATACACGCTTACGCCCATCCGGTGCACGCAAACAAAAATGCGATTCGTCTGTGAATAGCACACTTCCCCACTCTTTGTCATTAAAGTCTCTATGATCATGGGCAAAAGCTAATCGTTGAGCACGATAGGCTGCAAGTAAAGCTGGACAAGCCGCTGGTCTTTTTGACATCAATCTACGGCGGACTGTTTGTCTAGACTCTCTTGTGACACGTACATTTTTAAGTCGACGACTAATAACATTAGATGTTACTCCGCGCTCCGGTAAAAAAGTTAGAGTAACAAAATGATCATCTCTTTGGTTTGTGACTCGTGGTTTTCCTGAGCCTGGACGTCGCACGTACTCACCGGTCTGGCGGAAACTACTGATCGCATCGTGTATAATGCTCCTGGTTCTACCCAATAAATTTGCAATGGAACGTATCTGTTTCTCAATGCAACAGCTTGAGAAACATCTTCAGGTCGCACATTAAAAAAAAATAATGCTAAATGATAATACACTGACACTTTATATAAAGAATAAAAACAATATAAACAACAATTTTTTACTTTAGTATGCAATGTAATGCAAAGGGACCTTGTTTGAAATGTAATGTTTTTATTTTTGTTTTTGTTGTAAATTGCATATTTTTCTTTAAACATTTGTGCTTCCTTTAAGAATAAAGATGTGGATATGAATCAAAAAGTAGACTGTTACAAAAAGATGTGGCTTACCAATATCCTGCAAAAGTTCATCATTGTGTCATTAATTTCTTTCCCAGAGTGCTTTGAAATTTAGGGCAAAATGCAATTTTTGCAAGCCCGGTATTAAATAAGAATCAGGATGATAGTGCCTACAACTTGACACAAAATAATTAAAATCGAGGAAAAACTGATAAAGTTATTTAAGATTGAATTTGAACAAACATTTTTTTGTCTATTTTTTATGATTAGGAGTATATTATAAATACCAACTATATTTTAGGTTATTAAATACTTTTTGTCATTCATACACTGACTAAATAGAAATCTTAAAAATTACTTCACCTATAAAGATAAAATTTGGCACGGAGATAGATTATGAGCAGAAGACGTCAGTTAAGAACTAATTTTAGGAAACTTCCTTTCTAAGGGGGTAGGTGTATGAAACTTCATCATTTCTGGATTTAAAGTACGAAAATTGGTATGAAGGCTATTGATTATGATGAAAAATGATCTGCTTTAACATTTTTGGGGGTTAGTTGTGGTTAGTTTGTATAGAAAAATCGTCATATTGAAGTTGTTAGTATGGGAGTAATAAGGCTTCTTCTAAACACCCAAAATAATAGAAAGTTGTATTATTCTGGAAACTTCATCCCCTGAGGGGTTAAAAGGGAAGATAAAAGTTTGTTTAAGAAAATCATCATTTCTGGACTATGAAAAAAATAACCACTATATTATTTGCAATTTTTTACTAAAAAAAAAATTATTTGAATGTCAACAGTTTTGGTAATTGTTCATAAAACATTTTATCTACCAACTTATTCACAAATGCTATTTATATTAGAAAATAATAGCAAATAAAATGCGATCAAATAAAAAAATGCTCAATTGCACGATGCGCGCGAGACCGTGATGTAATGTGAAGTATGGCTACCCGAAGGACTAGACACGTGAGCGCCGACGTCGTTGTCACAGAAATCGAATGTACGAAAAGATTTGGCGAGAGGGAAAAAACCAAAACAGCCAAAATCGCATAGTTCACGAGGGCGAAAAGCTATTTAAATATAAACGATAATTTTAAAAACGTTGAGAGACTAATACAATTTAGTGTACAAAATCTGGGGAA
>JAHBCN010003957.1:0-69040 GCA_019359885.1 Listronotus oregonensis
TGGATTGAAAAGGGGCCCAATCTTTTTGTTATCTATTTTTTTTTTAAATTAAAAAAAAATAATATTTTTTTTTAGCTTATTAGCTATTCAGGGGCCACCAAAAAAGCTGGCCAAAAAAATCCAAAATTTTTTTTTTATATTACTATGAAGTAAATACAAAGCCGCACTTTTCCTCATCCAAATGCTTTTTTTTCCAAAAAAAAATCTAAAAATTTTTTATAATATAACTAAAACTATTGTTTCCAAAATTTTTTAAAAAAAAAAGGAAAATAATTAAAATTAATATTAAAAAATACGCAATTTTTGTTTAAAAATTTTTTTAGTTTTAGTTTTTGAATATTATTAATTAACATTTTAAAAAAAAAACCCAAAGGGTACAAAAAATATATTAAACAAAAAATATGCTTTTAAAAAGTTTTATGATAAAGGTTATACACATATTTTTAATAAAATTAGTAATAAAGGAGATATAAGAAATATTATTTTGGCCAAAAATTTTTTATAAACAAAAAAAGGGGGTCAAGAAATTTTTTTATGACATAAATAATTTTTTTAAAAACTTTAATTTGGGTTTAAAATTTTTTTTTTTTTGAACTGAAATTTTGGGCAAAATCATTTTTTTTTAGGGGGCTTATCAAAAAGTTTTTACTTTTTTAAAAAATAAAATTTTTTCAGTTTCCCCGAAATTTTGGTCTTTATAAATTAATAATATTATTATTTAAATTAATAATAAAAATATTTAAACGATGAGCTATACACATAGTAGCACCCAAATGAAGGAGGCACGTTTTTTGTTCAATAAATAAGAGTTTAATTTTTTTAAGTTAAAGTTTCAAGTGGATCGAAATAAGTACAGTTATTGGACCAAAAAAAATCAAATAAAAAATCCATGACACCATGTTATCCCCCACTGCCTCGAGGCACATGTGTATTAGTTTGTTTCATTCAATAAATAGAACATTTTAAATAAATTTTTAGATGGATCGGCGTTGGTATACTTACTTGTACCAAAAAATATTGTTATTAGCGAAATTTTTGGCCAAATTCACTTTTTTGCTTATATCTTCTTTATTACTTATTTTATTTGTGTATATATGTGTATATATCTTTTTTATAGAGCCTAATAAAAAACATACTTTCTCTTTAATTAATTTTTTGTAGCGCTTTTAGTTTTTGAGATATTTGCGTTTTTATTTTAAATTAAAATTGTTTATATCGCAAAAACTAAAAGGCTACAAAAACATTTATTAAACAAAAATTACGTAGTTTAATTAGACCATTAATTTTGATTCTATACCTTTTTTCCTTAAATCAATAGTTTTTAAGTTATATTGAAAAAATCGATTTTTCACGATTTTTTTTTAGGTAAAAAAATGCAATTTGAACCCGCTGAGCTGAGGCAGCAGTGCGATTTTAAATTAACTATAGTTCGTAATAATATAAAAAAAAAATGTTTCATGCGTATCTCTTATTAGCCAGCTTTTTTGCGGTGGCTTTTCGGACTACTAGATAATATATTTTTTTTCAGCTCGTTTATTTATAAGTATAAGTATTATTACCTCATAAAAATCATTCATTATTAACCCTCATTAATGCATAATTTTCTATTAACAGAGGAGGCAACTAAGAACACACATAACAAACAGTCTATAACTTTGTCATTCGAATAACAACTATTAAGAAAAATATGATTTCCACAATTTTATAACAAAACTAATGCTGAAAAAAATATTTTATCTTTATCCTCAACACCTCGATCATTAATCGCCGTTATTATTACCCTTGTTTGTAAATATTGTTTTAAGATTTTACCATGTTAGGCCGGATACAAACATGGGTACGTAAGCTGTTCTAAAGTAGCTTTCAAACAGTTCCTGAACTATTTTTTTTACCTGGAAGCCGTCTAGATTTGATACTGGATGCAGCGCTGCCTCCTGGACTTTTGATGCCTAATCTTTCATTTTCTTTTATACCAATCCTCCTACTAGTCTTGTTCCTTCTTCAAGTCGGTATGACCCCGAGACTGGTTGAGTAATATATTCCTGTGGGGTCACCTTCGGTTGCCTAAATAGTGCCTGTCTTTTGTGGTTCAACTCTTCCATTCGCACAAAATGTGGTAGGCTGTTTCTTCCCCCTCATCGCACATTCTGCAACTTGGGTCCCCATTATATGAACCTATATTGTGTAGGTGTCTTCTTAGGTTATCGTGCCTTGTTGGCAGCCCTACTGTTATGCGAAGTCTTTTGCTACTTTGTCTGAGTAGTTCTTCCTTCGTTTAAAGTATGGAGTGGATGATCTGTTACGGAATCTATAAATTCAGCTTCAGATCGAAGTAAGATAAGTCGATGTCTGACCATTGGAGAAGTCACATCTTCTGGATACCGGCTTTAACAGATAGTTTCTGCGCTCCTAGGTTTAATTTTAATTTAATTTAATTTTTGTTTCAAGAATTAAAGTGAATTTATGGGCTTCCGTAATTTTTATTATCGAGAAGAAAATGAAAAGGAATGGACTTGGAAATTAATTTGAAGAAGTAGGAGTTTTATTTTTGTTTTGTTTAAATAACCTTTGGAAACTGGCCGTCTACTGGAAAGTATTTTCGGTCCCCGGACTTAAAAAGAAAATCGAAAACTCTGGTTTACAGGAAACGCAGCAGCTCGACCGACGCCTTGAATTCTTTAGGCTTTTCGGCGTTTACCTTAAACGCGGAAGTATCGTCGTCTTGGTCCCAAGAAGTGCTTCAGGTTATTTTGGACTGACGACCGTGGAGGGCCGCGGTCGGAAACCCGTCGAAAGGAAGCCCAGGAAAACAGAGAAGATTCTCACGGAGTTTGGCATCAGGCCAAGGCTGACCTGGGGAGTGTGAGCACTTGGGGAGATTGTGCATGAAAGACTAATGCTGTTATAAAATGCTAAAAGTGGACTGTATATTTTAAAAAAATGAATCCAAACGAAATAGGGGTCCAAACGAACTTACCCAAAGTGGCTGTGCTGGAACCCTAGGTGCAATCTACTTCAATTGTCGACACGGCACAATTCGATTAATGGTACCGAGGACGAGACGATGCGAATAAAATCGCGTGGAAATTGAGTACTTGTCGATCGAACTATTTGTACGGTACCGATTTTGGCCCTTTTCGTTTCCGGGAGGCATATTTCGCATCGGACCCACTATGTACAGTCGCGGCCAACAATACGCGAATAAAATTAATCAAAAGAGACTTATTTGCAGTTGATTAATATAACAAAAAAAAAACTATAATTGATTTAAAACCACTTAATTCAAAAATAAACAAAAATAAAAAAATGCGTGTACGGAACATTCCGCCCACCAAAATATTTACTATTTTCACTACTTAACTAATTTGATGGCAATGGACATAACTTGACCATGGGCCTTTGAAAAGTTCAGAAGTCGTCTTTATGGTACAAACCCGACCAATTCCGTCCTTTCCCTTATGCACCTCTACTATGCGACCTAATCGCCACTGTAATGGAGGCGCGCAATCATTTTTAATGAGAACAATATTGCCTGGTTTAATCGAATCAACCATCTTATTCCATTTAAGACGTTGTTGCAAACTATGCAAATATTCGGTGCGCCAGCGCTTCCAAAAATCTTGGCTCATTCGTTGCAGCAATTGCCATCGACTCAAACGATTTATATTTAAATTAGTTAAATCAGAAGTAGGAACAGAAATTACAGGTTCTAAAAGCAAAAAATGTCCTGGTGTAAGCACCGATAAATCTGAAGGGTCTGAACTTACGCTGCACAAAGGCCTTGAATTAAGAATGGATTCTATTTGAGTTATTACGGTGTAAAATTCCTGATAGGTAAGAATTTGACTCCCAATAACACGGAACAGATGAGTTTTGACGGACTTCACTCCGGCCTCCCACAAACCACCAAAATGAGGCGCAGACGGAGGATTGAATGACCAACGAATGTTTTCCTTTCTTGCAGCATCTTGCATATACTGAAGGAGTTCCCGATAAGCGCCGCAAAAATTAGTTCCGCAGTCACTTAATAAGTGATTACAACGACCTCGACGTGCAATAAACCGTCTAAGTGCGGCCAAAAAACTTTCAGTTGATAAATCGGATGTAAGTTCCAAATGAAGAGCTTTGGTAGCGGTACAAACAAAGATACAAAGATACGCCTTTTGTGTCTTAGCCCACGGCGTCTACAAGGAATAATCGAAAAGGGACCCGCCATATCCACTCCTGAGCAGCTAAAGGGTTTAATTTGATTTAAACGATAAGAAGGAAGATGTCCCATTAAAGGCTCAACAGGCCTTGGATTAACTCGGAAGCAATTTAAACAACGAGCACTACAGAGCGAATTGCTCGTTTCGAAGAAATTATCAGAACTGTTGTTTATCAAAAATTCTAAAGTTTGCAACCCAGGATGTAAATATTTTCATGAAATTTCTCTATAATGGTTCAGTAATCGATGCTTACGAGGTCAAAAGAATTGGAAATTTCTGATCATATGTAATATTGGCATGGGTCAAGCGACCGCCCACCCTGAGAAGACCGCCGTCATCCAAGAAGGGGGCTAATTTGCGAAATGGTTTGGAAAGGCATTTTCCAGTTTTGAGAAGACGAATTTCATCGGCGAAAACAATGGACTGGACATGCTTTACTATTAAAAGCAGGGAATAAAAAAGTTCATTTTCCACGAAATGTCCACCAACTTTAGTTGAATTAATAGAATTGTGAAGAAAACGACAAACATATGCAACTATACGTTGAATTTTTGACAAGGAAGAAAATCTATCTAAGAGATTAAGAGAAAAACTATCAAGAGACACATTAAGAAGAGCGACTTTCTTCTCTTCTTTAAACAGAATGGATTGCATGGTTTGGGGCGGCGATTCTGGCCAAGAACTCTTATCAGAAAGGAGATAACTGGGACCAGTCCACCACAGTTCATGATATACCAGATCTGCAGGAAGTAAACTCGTGATGCACAATCTGCGGGATTTTTTCGGAAGGAACATATTTCCAACAAGTGGAGCTACATTTTCCTGTATTTTGCTTACTCTATTACTAACAAAAGTTTGCCATTTGTGAGGAGACGATTTTATCCATGACAAAGTTACCGTTGAATCTGACCAAGCATATATTTCGAATTTTATATGATTAAACAATCGAACAACAAAAACTAAGAGCTCGGACAAAAGAACTGCTCCACAAAGTTCTAGTCTAGGATGGGTAACTCTAATTAAAGGTGATACTTTAGACTTGGCTACAACCAAAGAAGTATTAACTAAGCCCTTATCATTCACCGTACGAACATAAACAACGCCTGAATATCCCTTCTCCGATGCATCTGAAAATCCATGCGGTTGATACGATACTAAAGAGTTGTCGAAAATATGACGCGGTATTCTTATTGACGATAACTCAGACAAATCAGTTTTGTATTTTGACCACTTTTCTAAAACATCACATGGTGGATGATCATCCCAATGCAAGCCTAAAGTCCACAAATGCTGGATAAGATGTTTGGTAAAAAAGGTAACAGGGCTAAGGAAACCCAAGGGGATCATAAACTCTAGCTAATTCTGATAAAATTGTACGTTTTGGACAATCTCTCTCCAAAAGATTAACCTTAAAGAAAAACACATCTAATAAAGGATTCCATTGAAGTCCCAAAATTTTAATATGGGAATTTGTTCTGAATCAAACGACAACGAACTATTAACCAATTTTGCATCTGAAAGATGGGACAATAATTTAGGCTCATTACTTGCCCATTTTCTCAGCTCAAATCCACCAAGTGCAAGTAACTCGACCAATTCCTCCTGCACCTCAAGAGCTTCGTTAAACGAATCGCAACCAGTGACAATGTCATCCACAAAAATATCATTTTTCAAAACCTTTGATGCCAAAGGATACAAGGAACCCTCATCAATAGCTAGTTGCTTCAAGGTTCGCAGGGCTAAAAAGAGTGCTGCAGAAATTCCAAAAGCGATTCTATTTATACAGTAATCAAGTATTGGTTCATTTGGACTGAATCGCCAGACGATTCTCTGGTAATCCCTATGTTCCGGTTTAACTAATATTTGCCTATACAATTGTTTAATGTCCGAAGTAAGGGCATACCTATGTCTACGAAAATTTAACAATATCGAAACAATGTCTTTTTGGAGCTTGGGACCAATTAGTAAGGTGTCGTTTAAAGATCTATTATCAAATGGAGCTTTTAGCACTAGCATCAAGGACTACTCGCAATTTAGTTGTAGTGCTATCAGGTTTGAAAACAGCATGGTGAGGAATATAATAAACTTTTCCACCTGTATCTTGATTAGAAACTAATGACATGTGCCCAGAGTCAAGGTAATCTTGCATAAAGTCACAATAAGATTTAAAAACTGAAGGATCTTTGACTAAACGATTTTCTAAACTATAAAATCTACGAAGTGCCATAGAACGAGTATTCGAAAAAACAGGTTCAGCGTCTTTAAAGGGAAGAGCTACTGAATATCGACCATTTTCGGTCCGAGAGACCGTTTCAACATAGATTTTCTCACAAAGTTTTTCATCAGAGGACAAAATGATTTTCGAGGGTAGTTCTTCGATTTCCCAAAACTTCCTAATAAAATGATCTATAGGTTTCGATAATAAAGAACAAAAAGTATAAATAGATGACGATGGAACTTGAAGTTTTCCCATAAGGACCCATCCAAAAACTGTTTCCAGAGCAATTGGCTCGTGCGAATTTCCCAATTTGCGACCATTTTGCATACAAGCTGAAAACACTTCTGCTCCGAGAAGCATATCAATTTTTCCTGGCCTATTAAAATTTGGATCTGCAAGCGGCAGGAAAGAAATGTATGGCAGGTTTGGCTGAAAGTGAAAATTTGGCAGATTATCACAAATTTTGGGAATGACAAACGATTCTATTTGATATGTGGTTTTTGGCGGATAAAGCGATTGAATATTGCAATGAGTGATTTTGGAAATCGTGGATGAGATATCCCCAATTCCGTGAATGGATATTGAAGATCTATGACCAGCTAAACCTAGACGATGAAAACACTTTTCAGTCATGAAATTGGCCTGGCTGCCACTATCTAAGAGAACTCTAATATTCTGGATGTGACCTCCAGAATATAATACACCAACCTTAGCTGTAGCAAGTAAGACGGTGCTATTTTCTGGGACAATTCCAGCATGAACGTTAACATTTGACGACGAATTATCTAAAGGGTTATCGAAAGAGGTAGAAGCAATAATATTTGAATTTGACGAAATTTGAGATTGTGGTTCAGATTGACCTTGACCTGAACCAGAACTATTTTTGTTCGCTGTAAATGTAATAAGCTATGATGGCGATCATTGCATTTCTTACAACTATAAGTCGAGGTGCATTCAACAACTGAATGAGCCGATTTTAAGCAATTAAAACACAATTGATTTTGTTTACGAATAAAAATCTTTCATAAGGAGTTTTGTTTAAAAACTTAGGACAACGCGATATTAAATGATTCGAGCTACATAAAAAACAATTTGTCGTATTAACAACAAAAGCTTGTTTTTGAATAGCATGTTTATTGAAATTATTTAAATTACGATTTGAAACAGATTTGCTACTGGATGGTGAAGATAACGCTGCTGAATCCAAAGCTATACACTGACGATTTAAAAAATTTCCCCTAACATGTCGAAGGTAGGTAATTCTATAGTACTAGATGCCAATTCAAAACGTTTAACAGTTTCACAATCTAATTTTTGCAAAAGCAAATTAAACAAAATAAAATCCCAGACTTAACAGGAAAGTTAAGTTTAGATAAAGCTTGTAAATTTTCATTAAAAGTATCCAACAGATTTCTCAAACAACTAGCAGAATTTGCATTGTTAATTTTCTTTAAATCGAAAATAGTTTTCCAATAATGAGTAGCTAAAATTCGTTTATTTTCATAACGCTTGACCAAGGCTTCCTAAGCAATTTGATAGTTATTATCATCAATTGGCATACCAGATACTATAGGCAAAACCTTTTTGACCTAATGAAGACAAAAGATATTGATATTTTTCTGTATCAGACAAAGAATCATTAGTATGTACTAAAGCCCTATACAAATCGTAAAAATTTGACCATGTTTTAAATTCGCCATTAAAGACGGGCAATTTAATTTTAGGCAATTTGACAATAGGCGGTTGAGAACGAGATTGATTTAAATCCTGACTAACCTTATTTTCAAAAAGATCATGATAAATGGCTAATGAATCATAGTAATATTTATCTACTTGATTTCGAATTACATCTTCAGCATCCAGTTGAGCATTTTCATCAATAGACAACAAATTAATTAAAGTACCATGGTGTTTTTCAAAAGTTTTATAAGCCGATTCTATTCCCATATAGCGCATTTTGAAAGAGGTATGATATCGTTCGTTAGATTGAGCATTTTGAGCAGCTTTAAAAATTTCATTTAAACGATTAATAGAAATCTCACGTGCAGCTCTAGTTTGCTTAATTTTATCAGCCATGGTTACTAAAAGTAAATTAAATTTAACTATGCAATAATAATTTTATTACAACCCAAAAATCCTAATATTTAAGCTAAAAACTTTATTTTACGGTCGCGTTATCAGCATAGTAGTATTTGGCATACTACAAAAAATGAATTATTTTTGGGCGATAAGACAAAATCGATGCAAAGGCGAAACTGGTTTTTAACAAATTTGATAAATTTTAAACATCAAAATATTCAATGCAAAATTTTACTAATTAAACAAAACTACTAAATATTAATCACTTGACTGCAAATAAGGCTAATACTTATATGTGAAATGACTAATTAAAAATCCGGTATCCCAAAGGATAAGAAATCCGGCATCCAGAAGGATCAAAAATAAATGTTAAAAAATGCTAAAAGTGGACTGTATATTTTAAAAAGATGAATCCAAACGAAATAGGGGTCCAAACGAACTTACCCAAAGTGGCTGAGCTGGAACCCTAGGTGCAATCTACTTCAATTGTCGACACGGCACAATTCGATTAATGGTACCGAGGACGAGACGATGCGAATAAAATCGCGTGGAAATTGAGTACTTGTCGATCGAACTATTTGTACGGTACTGATTTTGGCCCTTTTCGTTGCCGGGAGGCATATTTCGCATCGGACCCACTATGTACAGTCGCGGCCAACAATACGCGAATAAAATTAATCAAAAGAGACTTATTTGCAGTTGATTAATATAACAAAAAAAAACTATAATTGATTTAAAACCACTTAATTCAAAAATAAACAAAAATAAAAAATGCGTGTACGGAACAAATGCCGTGGTCGGCTGTGAATTATTTCTTTAAGGAAAAGTGTAGGACAACAGAAGGAAGCTTTGCACAAAATTTGGATAATTGGCCGAGGTCGGCCTGAAGAGATAGAGCACCTGAGGTGCAGGAGGAAGATCAGGGCCGAGGTCGGCTATCATTTTATTCTATGAAAAGGTGTAGAAGAAGCTATAAGAAAGCTTCCTTCTAAGTTTTAGCTTTGGCCGAACTCGGCCTAAGTAGTTAAAGCACCTAGAGGTACTTGACGAAGAAGGTGACCAATAAACGTTGGCCGTGGTCGGCCATCGTTTGTTTTTGCACAGGAAGGTGAAAGAGGGAGTAGCGAAACCTTTCCATCGAGTTTCGTCCTTTTCCGAGCTTGGCCTGGAGAATTACGGCACCTGGAGGTGTGCGACAGAGAAGACGTCCAAAATATACCGAGCCCAGGGTCGGCCATCGGTTATTTTGGTTTAGGATTTTAGAAGGAGGACTAAGAAAAGCATTCCAATCAGATTTACCCTTGGCCGAGGCTGGCCTGGAGATTTACAGCACCTGGAGGTGCCCGTCAAAGAAGGCGCCCAAAAACATTGTTAAGGACAGCCGGCCTAGGATTAAAATTTATTATGCAGAATCCCAATCAGCAAACGAAAGGACTAGATGCCGCTACCACGTCTGGTGATGCCGGCCTGGGCGAGTATAGCGAAGCAGTACACACGCTTCATCGGTCATGGGGAGCAGGAGTCCCATTCCCGACAAGAGAGCTAGCTGGTGCATCAGGAAGGATGCGGAGGCTCAGCGAGGGTGACAACTCTCTGGGCCTTATGCGAAAAATGCCATTACTGACCCCCAAATGACCGCAATTCTACAAAGAAGAGCGAATATAACACCATGCGTTTAACCGATGGAGACAGATCCCCACAGGAGATTTACCCTGTTGCGTTCTTCCAGAACTTCCAGTTCTTTTTGTTCCAAACCCATTATCATAGGGTTTGTGAACTTAGTTTAGACAGAAGTGTGCGAATAGTTCTAGAGCAACTCGTCGACCCTTCCTGGGCCCCTATTTTGTAAATATTTCCCATACTAGAAATACTTTTCAGTATTCGTCCACACATGTGTGGATGTCCACATATAATCAACTTGTGTGTTTGTATATTACTGAAAATGATTTATTTTATTACCAAAAGGAAGGCTTTTAATTTATGGCACATAGGTATATGCATCAAAAATCAAAAGCACAAATTGGTCCATGTTTAGAAGTGGCTATTTGTCCAAGCAGTGGATGAATCATATTACCATGCTTTTATTAGCCTTACCTGTATGTATCTATGTAACGGAATTTTAACTTAATTTTCACCAATTTCAAGAAGTATGATTAACTTAAATTTGTATAGGAGTTAAAACCGATGACAATACAATTATTTTATAACAACGTTCTAATGTCTTGACTAGAATCATCAGAATAAAAAAAATTAAAGGAATTTTTTTTTAAATGACAATATTTGGCGAATGCCCAAGTAAAAACAGCACAAAACACTGTCTACAAGACTACTGGTAACAAAAGAATTATTTTTGGAGAAAGGGTTTTTCACTGACCTTCATGTTGGGTTATCCATGGGGTTTTCCTTTTCCATATGAAATTTTGTTTTAATCCGTTGGTCATAATAGATTTAATGACAAATATAAGATATACTAAGAATCGAGGCTCTTGATTAAGATTGCTTTTGATGTTGTTTTAGGACTAGACAATAGGAAAATTAATTATAGTTTAAAAAAACTAAAATATATATTATAGCAAACCTAACTAAAAAGTAGAAAGTAATCAATTAGTGGACGTTTTTTTTTAATTAAATGTCCACACCTCTGTGGATAAACTGTATAAATTTTTATTGTTAAAGGTAATTACCGATATTTTGCTGTGTAAAATTTTATCATAGATAATAGCGTCGATCATAAAAACGAAGAACAAGTTATTTAATTCAATTATCAGCAATGTTCAATAATAAACATACACACAATAAGTTTATTATGTGTAGACGAAACAATAAAAAAATATGATTTGTCCACTATGTATTTTAAAAATTGGCCTATTTTCTAGTTTAAGGCTTATTTTTAAAGCAAAAAGGGTACCAAATAAGTTTTTAAAATCTTGATAGTACAGTTTTGTTCCTTTATGCAAAATTTTTGGAAGATATAGAAGAATTTATTAATAATAATATAAGAAGAGATCAGATCTCAAAAACTGACAAATAGCCCTTTACTTTCTGGATTTTGGGAAAAAGAAAAACAACTTTATGCTGTGCATATTTTGATTATAAAAGTAACTATTTAGAAGTCTGTTCCACGCATTAACTGTTAAGTCTTTTGGATGTGTCTTACGTCACTTGGACGTCTATGGGCGAATATCATGGACGTCACTGAGAAGCCAGATGCTTCCTGGGTAATAGAGCACATCAACAACCTGTTTGTTATTTAATATATTTTTAAAAATTTACATAGGATGTTTTTGAACACTCTGTATATTCTAAATGCTTTTTAGGTGACAAATCGCGATGACAACGACGCTGGAGGTTACTCAACTATTCAAAGCGGTGGCTTGAACCAATACTATGTGGATATCTACCTAAAATCACAACGCAGTAAAGGCCTTAACTTTCAGATTGAAGTTTACACTAACGAGGTACCAGCAACAACGACCACAGCTAAACCACCCAAATAATAATAACAAAATGTTTTTAAAAATGTGCTTTAAATAAAAAGGTTCTTTTTATAATGATTAATAACTAACCCAATAAAAACCAAATGTAATAAATGAAATAAAGTACGTTGGTTTCTATCACTTCGTCTTTTAACAAAATTGTGACAGCAGTGGAATAACTATATTTTTTAACTGAATGCCTTAAACTAGGGTCCACGGTGTAGATCTATTTATATTATGGATAAAAATGATGTATCTGCAATACTCAACAAGTTTGAAGGTTTATGGAAGCCCAATACTATGGCCTCTTCCATCCAAAAATGTCCGGGCCACCTATGAAAATAACTGTCATGAAGGTCTCTTTATGATTCTGCGCAGTAACAAAATTCCACAAAATTTTGTGATGTGTTGCCTACATACACACTGATAAATCAGTGTGTAGGTAGGCAACACATTATACTTTGGACAGAGACGGAGTCCCGTTTTCGTGCGCGCAGCCGCGGCGCGTATAAAACCATACGCGATTAATAAAAGCCTTTTGATTTTAGTGATTAGTGTTTATTAAATTGTGACTATAATTTTGTATTTATTGTTTGTTACTTACAATATTGCAACGTCATCCTTTTAGTGTTTACCTAAATTAATTCTGGGGTGCCTCAGAGCACAAACTATGTTTCTTCTTTACATAAACTATCTCTCTTTCACTATCAATCCTATTATTAGTTTTGCCGACGATAGTACCCTGCACTCTAATATTCAATGTCCTAAGCCACCCTGTAATTCTAATTTAAAAAACAAGCGCAGGTCAATGCAAATATCCCTTTCACCAGACATTAAACTAACCTTATCCAGTTTAATGCTCCAAGACACAGTCATGTTCGGTGTCGCGAAAAAAGTCATTTAATTATTTTGGCATTACTGGCACAACACATTACATCCATAGTCTCAGCTGCTTAAAAAAAGCTTGGATTACTCTTTCGACCCAGAAAGTATTTCTCTCCGCCTAATCTGTATACTCTGTATGTATTCCAAATCAGACCATCTTTAGAATATGGTTCTTACGTCTGGGGAATGGCGTTTCCTACAACTCTTATCATCCTTGATTCCATTCAAAATAGATCTGTTCGTCTTATTAATGATCTTACGCTTACAGAAAATATTCCTTCTTTTACCCACCGACGAGCTGTAGGGGATATGTCGTATTCTTATAGGTATTTTCACAGCTTCTGCTCCGAGGAGTTGGCAAGTATAATTTCTTTGACAGCTCCCCACCTAGCAACACGTAGTGCCACTTTTATGCCATCCAAATATAGTTTTACTGCAAATTTTTGTTTGTTTATTTAATTCCCAACCAACTTTACTTATTAGTAGAATTAATAAATTGTAAAAATTTATTTACTTAGTACTTTATCTTTTTCATCAGGTATAGTGCGGCCCTGCACGGTAAATCCGAAAAGTTTTATGGTTTTATTGTATTCCAAGCCTAAGTCAAGTCAAGTTAGTTTCTTAGATCGTGAAAGAAACTATACATTGAAACAAAATATTAGAGAGGACAAACATATGCTTTAAGATCCAAATATTGACCTTAAATAAGGAGTGACAGTATTATTAGATCACTTAAAGAATTTATCAAGTTAATACGTGATAACTTTAAATTATATAAGTCAATAGAAACAAAGTTAAGCAAAACCAGACTATTCTACTCATAGAAAACGACACGGAACATTCGACTTACACCACTGGATTGTGGAAAGGCTTCGGAGGCTAAAATGAAACCACGAGAGAAATTTAAACTCCAAAAGTTTACTCCTATTATAGATCAATTTATTTCTTCTTTAAAACAGAGTCTTTCCACTTCTGAATCCACTTATTCTAATTTTTGATTTCTACATCATGTGGAAAATTTAACCTCCAATGAAATTAAAGCTCACTCACTAAAACTTATTCCAATCTACAATATCGATTCAGATGAGAACCTAGCTGTCGATCTTGTACAGTTCGTTGAATTTTTCAAATCGGCTAATAAGCCGATATATAATAATATACAGGGTGTTTCTTAATAACATGCTAATATTTAAGGGGCTGATTCTTGGACCCATTTAAAGAAAAAAAAATTATATGAATGTATGTCTTTAACGTCTTATCTTTTGGGATACAGGGTTTTACAATTTTAAGAAAAAAATATTTTTTTATTGTCATTTTCACACCATTTTCTGTTACTATTCCAAAATGTATGTAGATTACCTTAATTTCATAATTTCAACGTTTAAAAGTTATCTTATTAAATAAATTATTGTTCAAAGTTACATAAATCGTTTTTTCTCGTAATTGGTCCAATGAGATGCAAATAAGTGATTTTTTTTTTGTTGGGAAAACGGTGAGTCGTACGAAAAAAAGTCTAGTAACCAAATTTTTATTAAATTGACAAGGACTTCAAAAATATTTTTTATTTTAAGAGAAAGCATTGGCGTACTACTTTTTCTTCAAAAATATCTAGTCAGAGTCCAGTACGGACGCCACTGTTGGAAATAAAATAATGTTTCTTAGGTCAAAAAATGCTCTTTAATGCATAAACGCCGTACATTAATTTTCATAAAAATATTTAAAGTGGTATAAAAATGACAATAAAAAATTATTTTGTTCTTAAAATTTTAACACCCTGTATCTCAAAAGATAAGACGTTTAGGACATACAGTCCAAGTCCAAGAATCACCCCCTTAAATATTAGCATGTTATTAAGAAACACCCTGTATAAGTAAAGAACATTAAATGCACAGATTGCTAAAAGAAAAGAATGTGGATGATGCGGTTCCAAACGTTGAGGTAACAGCGTAACTTCGTACTATATTTTAGTTTTTATACTAATTAATTACAGTAGGGAGAGATCAAGTAAATTAAAATTCGATTTCGGTCTACGATGGGTCAAGAGCGTTTGAATCATCTCTGTATAATAAGAGAGCACGATGTTTTAAAAAAATTAGATATATCTAATATAATCCAACAATTTGCATTAAAAAAATCTAGAAAAAGTGCAAGAACTTTAATGAAATTCTTTTTTCCATATTTTATTTTATTTTCGGAAGAATTACACTTTAATTTGGAATTGGTATTATTTTAAAAATGCATTTGTGATACTTGAGTAAATGTTTTCTCATTTTTTGAATAGTTAGGTGTAGCCCCCCCACAAAATCTGCCCAAGGGCCTTCACAGTCCTAAATCTGGCGCTGGATCTTTGTATTTTATACTTTGAAGTTATATACATGTGTTCTGGTATGTTTCTCCCATATTTGTCCTTAGACTTGTCTTCGAGGAGCCAATAAACGTCCCTACTCAGAAGGTTTATAGGCCAAAATATGACGTTTTTTCGATTTTGTATGTGATTCGACAATTTACAGGTTACTGTAAGTGTAACATAGGTAAAAATTATCGAAATAACATATTGGCAAGCAGAGTTTTTATGCAGGACAGTGTAAAAAACCTGTGTTCTAAAATATTCTTGTTTTTGTATATCTTTATAAGATTTGTACTTAAGTATAAAAAAATAAACAAAAATAGCATCATAGATTTTAATTAGTTATTTATTTAAATGAATTATTTTTAAACAAACAGGAATAAAAGTTAAAATTTCACGCTAGTTTGGAGTCATACAAAAATTAAATGCAAAAAGATACAAAATTAAACAAACTATTATAGCACAAGTACATTTTTTACATAAAAAAGTATTTACATTACTAGTTAACTAATACAATTACCAAAAATTAATATCACAATATAAAGTTTTAAAATTATTTGAAAAATTTGGTCTTAAAATATGTGTTGTCCGCTGTATATCGGACTAGTTGGAGTTGTAGGTATATTTATAGGGTGTCTTCTCTGCATAAATGTCTTTAACCTTGAACAGGGAATAAGCGCAGTAAGATTTTCCTGAAAAAAAAAACAATTTCAGCTCGGCTTTTAGGAAATACGGATCATACTTGTAATAAACAGTTTGAAGTAAACAAATCCCGATTTGTTCCTTACTACATAAATAAACATATTTTATAGCCTTGAATTCTTTAAATGTTTATGTAAAAAAGTGCACAACTATTTATTTACAAAATACCCCTATTTGTTTAAATTTTGTATTGTTTATGCGATCAAAATTTCCTACTTATTTCCAAAAATACCTGTGCGAGTCAACACAAAAGGAACAATATCAAAAGAGGGCAAGTCTAAAGAAACCATTAACCCTTAGAATAAGGGCTCAAAGACCAAAGTGAGTACAGGCAGTGGCATATACTCACCAACTATAAATCTAAAAATCGGCTGGACAATGGGTGCCGAAACCAATGTGCTTCAATCCGAACTATCTGTATTTATACAGATAGTAGACACACACTACTAGCCCTAAAGAGACCACGTATTACTTCAGGACTTGTACTAGAATGCCACCATGCCTTGATTAATATCTCTCAAAATGACATGCTTAGCTTAACATGGATCAAGGAGCATGATATCTCTAAAGGTAATCATACCGCCGCCACCGACCCGCTAGCCAGGGGGGCTGCGGGACGAAAAGACGAAACTTGTCGGTCCCACCCTCACCACTGGATTGACGACAACAGCAGCGATAACAGACATCATAAAAGAATACTCCCATCGTTTGTTTAAAGGAAATGAGATGAAACTACGAACTGCAATCTTGCTTGAGCTATCCAGACAAGGTAATACCAAGGAAGTTTAAAGGTGTATGGAAGCCCAATGCTATGGCCCATTCGATCAAAAAATGTTCAGCCCAGTATGAAACATAACTGTCAGAGTTGGCCCCGCCGATTCTGCGCAATAACAAAATTCCACGAAATAATTTAATGTGTTCCCTACTTACACACCGATAAATTAGTGTGTAGTTAGGCAACACATTATACTTTTATGAGAGCCGTAATGGTCTTAGGTTGTTTAAGGTTCTTGGTGGGCGCGCGGCGCGTATGAAACTATATCCGCGCTGTTCTCAACCGTCGTCGTCTCTTCATTCGTCATTTTTGTTGTGGTTTGTGCCCTTTGCGCCGATTGTTTTGCTTTGTGTGAGTACCTATATTTTGTGGTTGCAGAAGTTTTTTGGATTGATAAAACCTTCTTATTTTAGTGATTAGTGTTTATTAAATTGTGACTTTAATTTTGGTTTATTTTTGTTACTTATAATATCGTAACAAAATGATTAGAGGTTGTATGGTTTTGTCTTGGAAATCCAAGGGTAACATACCCGGCATTTTTTACTTTAGGTAAGTATTTCTTATACTTAAATTAGGTGCTTCTTATGAGACGTAACGTTAGGTAACCGAAAAAATAATAATATATCAATTACGAATAATAAAATAATGAAAATTTCATAGGAAATAGCAGTGAGAAAAGTAAGGCAATCTTCTATCTTTTAGATGATTTCCACAATGTTTGTGTATTTCTGTGAATTATTTAAAAGAAATAAGGTTTACATTTAGGTACTTTTATTTCATTTAATAATTTAGTACATTCTTTAAAAGGATCAAAATTATACTGGGCAGACCAGGCAAATTTTAATATATACAGGTCCCTCTAATTGAATGAAAGAAAGTACAATTTTATGCTAAAGTTCCTTTTTGCTTTTTCTGTATTTGTTTAAAAAGAAATTAGATTTGTGGTTTCTTAAACTTACATTATCAACTTTTTAAGCTCGACATACTGTAGACACATAATATTTAACGGATACTGTTACAATGGATACCTAGGTACCAAAGGTTACTAAACATTTTTAACCACTGTTATTCTGTCTCATGAATGTTTGTTATTGTGAAAACTATATGCCTAAAAAGCAGTTATAAAAATTTTCACTTTTTAATGTACAACCAGAATCTTAGGATTAGATTAAACTCATTTACACTACCTTGCCCTTCTTTATCACAAAATTGGTGATAAGTACATGAAACTATCATACAATGTTTGAAATTTATTTTAAAATCTTTTTTATTTATTTACAGGTTTTTGGTAAAAATACAAACTCACAAAAAAATATCGACCATTTAAATAGAAGGTTTCTTTTCCATATTATATCAGATGATATAAAATCCAATATTACACAATAATTTTAAATATTCTATTTGATCGTTTAATAACCAACAATTTTGTGCAAAAAATAAAAAAACAGTGAAGGTTGAATTTGACATTTGATGATGCAACTTTATAGATAGTAACAAAGAATTATGGAAGTCTGCCTGACCTTTTTATTCATTTCGCAAACCCCCGGGGGCCAACCCCCCTATTCCCGCTGCCCTGCACGCCTGGACAATTTTGTTCTACAGTATTGGGCTTCCATACAACTTTAAACTTCCTTGGGTAATACCGAGGATATGCCTAACGATCTCCAGAAGAAACCCCCAAGTACTAACGGGCGTTCTGACTGACCATTGCGGGCTACGAGGACACCTAATCAAAATGGATTTAATTGACACAGAAATGTGCATAAGCTGTGAACGAGAAAATGAGACCATGGAACACATTGTTTGCGATTGTCCCGTCCTCACATTTGAACGGAACTCCATGCTGGGCACAAACTGGCGTCTATTAGCCGAAATTAGGGAGATTCCACATAAAGAAATCGATTACTAGGTATATTAAATCAATAGGTTGGAAGATGCAGTAAATCTCCTGCCTACCAAAGGAAGCACAAAGGACCTACTGAGCGCTAGGTGCTTTGGTATTACCACCCTTTGAAACTTTCTGATCAGAGATCAGACCTGTGCAATCGCCATGCTTGTGTGTACCATTTCTATTGCACAGGCGCTTGGCGAAGTCAGTGAAGTCAGTACTTTAGTTTTTATTAGAGGCCTCCTGGTTTGGCCAGAGTATATCTCGCGCCTTTAGCGACTTTTCGAATTGGTATGCTAAAAAGTTATATGGTCAGTACACTGTTACCGGTACCAGTCAGGTATCCATAACGGTACTAACTGGTTTGTATTGTTGTCAAATAGTCTTAATGTGAATAAAAGCTCATGTATTGTTACACATCTTTGGTTGGTGCTAGTTGTTTGGGCGCAATGCAAACATGGATCACTGCAGCCTCATCAAGAATACTAAATTCCCGCAGTTTCATTGAATTATGTAATTTTGTGGGCAATTTTGGAAATTTTTCAACCCCCCCTGACCCCCTCCCCTTAATCTCACATGAGATTTTTCAAAATGCGTATTTTTAGTGTAAATAAATTAATTCGTGCTTGATTTCGTAGGATTTATTAAAAAAAAAAAACATAATTTGCTTAATTTATATTTTTTTAAGACTAGTATTTAAAACTACTAAGAATGTAGTCTAGAATTAGTAGAAAATATCATTGTGTAAGATTAGCTTATCGTATTAGCTAGATTTTAGTGGAGAAACATGTTTTACTTGTTTTAACCAAGTTTTCTTGCAATTTTTCACTGTGTCTTGCGGAAAAAAATTACGTGATATTTGCCTAGACCCTCCTTCTCCCCGACGTGGGGGAGGGGGAGTCGGCTCGAATCCCCCCTTTCCCCCTAAATGCCTCACATAATTAATGGACGCCCCCTAACTAAAAATATATGGAAAGCTGTGGAACTCTGTAACCTACATCTTTAATCCAAGAACATGATAAAGCAGCGTCCATATCCATTCTCTGTCCTGGCACCAAAACCAGTAATTTTCGTATAAATTTTTTGGCCCCTTCAGAGATTTTGAAAAATATTCTTCAGGAAAGCAATAGTCGCATTTTAAAATATTCGCAGTTGTCTCCTCCATTGAATCGTCTAAAAATGGCGATACTCCGCTCAATAATACATAAAGGAACACACCTAAAAATAAAAAAACTGGTTCAAACCAAGTTCTTAAGCGGGTATTACATCAACAATTTCTTTATGAAGTCGCTTCTTAAAATAACTTGACAAATGTAAAACCAAAACTTTGATGTCAAATTCATACGTGAAGAACTTCGTGAAGTACACAAATTAGAACGTGTTCTAATTTTCCGTGAACTTTACGTGAATTCAATAATGTCCAACTCAACAAAATGCATAAATGTGAGGTTATGGTATTTGGTTTGTTTTAATTTATAATTATTGTTTTATAATTTTATTTAGATTTTGGATTGCAACTTCATTAAAAATGTGTTCTGCTGAAAAAAAGTTGAGTTTCTTTAATTTCATTTATAGATTGCAAAATTGGTATTAATAATTTGTTTCAAAATGTCAAAATTATTTCTACGTTTGCAAGGGTGAAATCTGAGAGCTAAATGGTTAAAAACTTGGCAAAATTCTAAACAAGAGTAAAATCAAAATGCGGCCTTGAAGAAATTCTCAAATTAATTAATTAAATTAATTCGCGAAGAAATTGTTGGTGTAGTACCCGCTTTACTTATTCTCTGGGATTTATGTCTTATTAACCAACTTCAAAGTACCTATGGTACATTCCACAATAATTCGTTGATTTCTCGACCGCGATAAAATTTAAATGACAACCCTAAGTGGAAAACCCAGCCATAAATAAGTTGCCTGACAAATATCTATTGTGTAGGCGCCGCACCTTTTGAAAAGGTACAGGTCCTGATTACCTATACTAATATCAATAGTTTAGGTTAGCTATTTTGGATGCTCAATAACACACACGAAAATACCTTGACGAACTCCAAACGACTGATGAACTAAGATAAAAAGACTCTGCTTTATATTAAACACCTGCAATTTGCCTTTAACCTACATAATATACCAAAAAGTAGGTACAATAATAAATAAAGGACATTTTAGGTCCGGACCTACATGCGGGTACCCAAAGTTTATTGAGTTTTACAACTAACAGTAGCAGGTAAAACGAGAAATCAACGAATTATTGTGGGACGTACTATACTTTCACGTGTATTTTTTTTTCTATTTCTAGAATACATACTATATTCTTATAGCCTTTACTTTAAATTATTAACAAACATTTCTTTTTAATATTTAAAAAAATAAACCCTACCTGCAGCCCAGTAGTCAGTGTGTCGGCCAACAGGTTGACCCAATACTAATTCTGGAGAAGCAAATTCTAGACAAGCTGGAGGCAGAATGACGTTCTTGGAGGTGTTGACAGAGTCGCCGAAGTCTACTAGTTTCAACAGAGGTGGGGTGAACGTTGTATCTACCATGACATTTTCAGGCTAAAAAATATTTTTAAGTCTAATTACAGAGTAAAAGACAATGCAGACCTTAAGAAAAGAAAAAAAATTCAGTGGTGTATACTTTTGGTTTTATGGTATACCAATGGCAGTAAAGGAAGAAGAGAAGAAAATTTCAGTATTGTATATAATTACTAACATGGAATAGTATTTTTGTTTCATGGTATAATTTACCACACTTATGTTTCTACTAATAAAAACTATCACATGTGATGTCAGCACAGTGTGTTTTGATAACTAACTCATGATAGCATGACATTATAAAGTTATTTCATACTGTACTGCAAAACGCACTTTTGGATACTTGGTTTAAGTACGTAAAATAAACTTTTACAGTATTGAGTCATCATATCGTTTCTCATAATGTTCTGCCGTTTTTTTTTGGTACTAGCTGCTGGTAACGTTTCGTTTTCGAGATATTCGTCATCAAACTTAGAAATCAAACTAACCTTATTTACACTATTTCTCCTTCTTTTTGCACAGAATTCTTGTTTTTACAATATATTGGTACACAATATTTCACAAACATCTTTTAAAAACTTGTTTTTATATTAATTTTACACCTTTTTTTTCATTTTATTGCAAACCTCCATTTTTACACGCCGCAACGTGGCCGCAACCACACTACACTAGGGATCAGCAAATCTGACTGCGGCTTTTGAACTTGAAAGTTTGCAATTTAATGGAAAAAAGGTGTAAAATAAATAAAATACAAGGTTTTAAAGATGTTTATAAAATATTGTGTGCCACTTTAGTGTAAAAATTAAGAGTATACAAAAAGAAAGGGAAATATAGTGAAAATGAGGTTAGTTTGATTTTCAACTTTGATAATGAATATCTCGAAAACGAAACGTTGCGAATTTTTTTTTCTTCAGATTCCTAATCAGCGCCCGAAAAAACCCCCGCATACCATATTAGGTCAAAATCGGAGAGGAGGCAACTTTCGAGACTTTCATAATTTTATCAAAAATAATTGTAAAATAACACTAATTTTCAACTGACTTTACCTTTCACCTTGACATAAATAAAAACAGAACAATTGCGTTTCCTAAATATACCAACGCAATAATTTTGTCAAATTTAAATTTTATGTCAGTACTGACAATGTGTCCAATCTTAAAAACCGCTTTAAAAGCTAACAATTAATATTTTGTAGATAATCGAGGCAGGTTAAAAACACGTTATTATTTAAAAACAAAAATTGCGCTTTGAAATTACAGACTCAGCTTCTTCGTCGCCTCGTCCGTAAACATTTCACTCATACTGTAAAAGTTCATTTTTTGGACTTACAAAGTAAATATCTAATACAAAATAAAGCTCTATGTATTTTTTACATAAATATGTATATATAGACCACCAAATGCTTTTGGGAATACATATAATTTTATAGATATTATAGTTTTAATTCTATAAAAAGTATAATGTACCTTTACATCTAAATGAGCCAAATCTTTCCTGTGGAGCCAAGCCAATGCTGATATAAGTTGTTGGATGTAAAGCCTCACATCTTCTTCTACATAATTTCCCTTCTCACTTAAATAAGTAAACAGAAGTGGTCCTTTCACCCTAAAAAATTATATAATTTACTTCAAAAGCAACCAGCCCCTAATTTGTCAATTCTTATTTTTTACCCTTTGCTAGTTCTTTAAAATATCTGTACTTACAGTTCTAGGACAATAGTATCTATTCCTGGTATAGGTGCATTATCAAAAAGGGCCAAAGATCTTATAATATTAGGGTGCTCCATTCCTGCCAGCAACGCATATTCAGCCTGCGTCACTTGATGAGGCTGCTTTCGTCTTGTCACTTGTTTTAAAGCGACCTCTACATTTGTTCCTGCAACAAGTTAGTTTTTTTTTATAAAGAGAATAACATGTTTCCAAACACTGGTAGCCCTTTATATAGCTTTTATTAGGTTTATTAATTTCACGGTAATTGTCTCGAAAGTTGCCTCCTCTCTGATTTTGACCAAATTTGGTATACGGGTTTTTCTTGGGGCGCTGATTACGAATCTGCAAAAAATTTTCGGCAACGTTTCGTTTACGAGATATTCATTATCAAAGTTAAAAATCAAACTAACCTCATTTTCACTATATTCTCCCTTCTTTTTGTACACAATTCTTGATTTTTACACTAAAGTGGCACACAATATTTTATAAACACCTTTTAAAACCTTATATTTTTATTTATTTTACACCTTTTTTTCATTAAATTGCGACCTTTCAAGTTCATATGGCAGCAGCCATATTTGTTTACAAAAAGCCTAGTGTATACATGGATGCCGACACGTTGCGGCGTGTGAAAGTGGAGGTTTGCAATTAAATGGAAAAAATGTAAAATAAATATAAAAACAAGTTTTAAAAAAATGTTTGTGACATATTGTGTGCCAATTTAGTGTAAAAATCAAGAATTCTGTGCAAAAAGAAGGAGGAATGGTGTAAATAAAGTTAGTTTGATTTTCAACTTTTATGATGAATATCTCAAAAACGAAACGTTACCGAATTTTTTTTGCAGATTCGTAATCAGCGCCCCAAAAAACCCCCGTATACCAAATTTGGTCGAAATCGGAGAGAAGGCAACTTTCGAGACAATTACCTTTTTCACAAATTCCCTAATGTTTTAAATGCTTTTATATATGCTTAAATATATTTAAAAAAATGTTATTTAAAACACTTTTCTTCGGCTTTTAAGTACCTAATTTGCTGTAAAAGGATACCTAAACTACATAATAAAGATGACCTAAAAATTATTAAAATCACCTAGTTAAATTTAAAGACCCATCAACCACCGACCAACGGTAAGCACTGACATCTGACATCGGCCAAACGTAGCTAAGTCTATAAAAACGTATGATCCAACGACTATAGGTATACTAGTATATAGTCGTTGCGTATGATCAACTATAGTGCAGAGCATTGTAGTTAATCAAACATGTATAGTGGGTCTAGTGCTGACCGTCGATCGAGCACTAGATCCAGCTTAAATCCAGTCTTATGCCAACCACACAAAAATTACTGGTGTGTGTGTGTGTGTATGAGGACATCTTTGTTCTCCGAACTGTACAGGCTGCCGGCCCGGTCTGCGAAATTTTTCCTCTGAGGATTTCCTCTGTATGTGTGGTTGGCATTAGAGTACCATGGTTTCTTTGTTAGACTTTTGATTTTTGGATTTTATCACACTGGAAGACCAGCTATATTAGGATGTCTTACCACTGGATAGCTGGAGATAGTGTTCCTTAAACATCGATAGTACAAACTATCGATAGTTATCGATATAATTATAAAAAATATCGATAGTATCGATACTATTGAGTTTCAAGTAATTCCTAAAATAAAAAAAATTGAATTTTAACACCTCAATATTTTGATTTTTATTGTTGTGGTATATCCAAACAAAAACAAAAAGTAAGTAATGGAAGAAGCTTGATAAAAACAATCTAAATGTAAATAAATACCAGTGAGGAAGAGAAAAAACACCTCGATGGTATCGATGCACATGTACTATCGATAACTATCGATAGAATATCGATGTTTAAGGAACACTAGCTGGAGATGACATTAAAATTAGACAAATAATATTCCCGTGTCCAAAATTAGCAATTTCTGGATTTTACTCAACACAGGCAGTATTCTCCACTTACACTGCGATCCGCTTATTAAAAAATGTAATTATTTGTTATAATTTATCCCGAAATTTATCCCATCTCTGTAGATTTGTTGGCATAACATAGGCAACATTTTATACACATTTACCTTGAACTACATAATTATTAGCAACAGGTGCCAAGGATGTATGTTGCTACTATTCTACTATAAATCTAGCTTTTCCCGCCCGAGTTCAATTGTTTTTACCCAGAATTCTAATTAGGACGCCATTTATTTGTTCTTAAAAAAATCGTCGTTGGGGTGCATTTCGTTGAACTTAATTTATGGCGTTACTTCGGGTTCTTTTTAATAAAATGGTGTTGAATTCATCGACGGGAGTGTTTTGGTTCATGCGGGGACATCCATGAATAACATCAGGTAAGATTCCTGCCTTTTTTTTGCATTATGCTTTGTGTTTTAAAAATGAATTATAAATGCCTGTGTCTTGGTTTGGATGTGGTAAAAAACAGGTATCCAAATGTTTTTCGTTCTTTTGCGGAAATTTATTTCTTTTTAAAGAAAAGAAAAAGTGGGTTAAATTAGCGTTACAAATTTTGAAGTGAAAGACATATGGATAGATAGATAGATAGTTACACAAAGCAAGTTAAAGGCTTTTAAAAACGCCTCTATGTGATACCTACAAAATACAAGCCTATCAACTAATTAGAATAAGTGGTCCTCTTGAAATGACACCACTTTAAATATAACCACCAATATTGTTACTTAAAAACTTATAAACACCAACAATTTTATTTTAAAGTGTTGGTAGTTATATTCACAACAGTATCATCTCCAAGGAGACCATCCGCTTATACTAATTTATTGATGGGCTTGTATTTCATAGGTGTAGCTCTAGATAATTTGGAATATGATTAAAATTAACCAGATAAGAAGTAAAGCAACATTTTAAAGTTGTAATGTAATGTAGATATTTTAAATATATCTGTCCAACTGTTACTATTTCAGAAAATAAACATTAAGAATTTTAAAACACATGTCTATGAAAATCCTAAAATAGTATAACACCCCTTACATGTAGTTTTTAATCAAAATATGTTGTTTTTGAAATCCAAAAAAACAACATTTAAATGGAACATCTTTTCCTGGGTGTGCAAGCTTACCTTGTATTCAACGAGACTAAAATACTTCTATATTGTATATTATTAAATGCTCCACCACAACAATTAGTGCTTTTGAATTAACTTATATGGTGGTATATACTTAGGGACTAATGTTATCCATTTAATTCCCACAAATGGAGTTTGTTGCATGAGGAATGTGCCTGAGTGCAACAACCTTTCAAGGGATTAGATATTTTATTCTCGAGCAGTAGAGTATGCTTGGGATGGTAATAGGAGGCACAGACCCTTCACTTTTTAAAACATGTTTGATTATTGTATTGTCTGATTCAAATTTTATTTTTTTTAGATATTTTGAATATGACTGTTTTCACAGCTTCTGACGTTTAGTCCAATTTTAAACAGACATCACAGAAATTTCTCTAACAGATTACAGAATTAAAATTGTGGCAACATTGTCAGGGGCCGTTCAAGTTTTACCTAAGCACTAAAGGGGGGCGGGGGAATCTTTGTTTTGCTTATTTTTGATGACATGGGAGATGGGCAGGAACGGATTTAACTTTTTGCCGCCCATAGGCTAATATATTTTTGCTAATAAATTTCACATTAAAAGAATGTATACTATACTAGTATTTCCTAAATAAATTTCACATTAAAAGAATGTATACTATACTAATATTTCCTATAAAAATAAAGTAAATTTGGCCGGAATATTTTTACTTATTCGTTAAATATTAAAAATAATAAATTTTTATTAATTTACTATTACACTTTTTTAAAAATTAATCGTAAATTTGCCGTCCTAGGCTTTAGCCTACTCAGCCTTTGCGTAAATCCACCCCTGGGGATGGGGAGGGTCTAGATGGTGATTACGTCAGCAATAATTATTTACTTTTTTACACATAATATGAAAACCCACATATTGTCTATGCTTGAAAACGATACGCATTTTGGGGGATTCCCACAAATAAAAATAAAATTGCATATACCAATGTTAGTAGATAGACGAGGATTAAGAGCTTTGCTTACTACATGGGGAAGGGGGGGGCGAAATAATTGTAATAAATCTGCTTACGTAATACTTTAATGGTCCCTTATGGTTTCATTTTATTATTATTATTGTTTTTTAAAAACCAAAACAGCCAATAACCAAATATTGATAGAAACATTCAGAGGCATAGGTATATTACCTAAAAAATCAAGAAAATCTCTTAAGTTTCAGATCAGTTTACCTTTACTGTTACCTGTTGATTTTTTTATTGTAATTCTTTTAATTCAGTAAAATTTAACACAACAATATAGGCATAACTTTAATTAAGCCTTCTTTACCCAAACGACTTATTTTTGTAAAAGTTTTATTTCATTACATTTATTTTTCAAGCATTGTATAAAAGTATTTACATACATTATCAGCATAAGTTATATATATATATATATATATATATATATATATATATATATATATATATATATATATATATATATATATTTTTTATATATATATATATAAAAAAAAAAAAAAAAAAAAAAAAAAAAAAAATTTTTTTTTTAAAAAAAAAAAAAAAAAAAAAATTTTTTCCCCCCCAAATTAAAGGTTTTTGGGGGGTTTTTTTAAAAATTTTTTTTTTGGGGGCCCCCAAAAAGGGAAAAATTTTAAAAGCCCCCCTTTTCTGTTTTATTTATAGACTTTTCCCCAACACCACAACCCAAAAATTTGGCCAATTACTATTGGGGGGCCCAAAATATAAATTCATAAGTGGGGTTAAGCCATCCAATGGCGAGACGTCAAATTAAATCGGTGTCACAGATGAATGTTCCCGGATTTATTCCTATGATTTTTTTCTTTAAAAACCCTCTCTGTGTTAAAAAAAATGGCCCTCAAATTGCAGTAAATTAAAATGGCTTTTTTCCCGAGGACCTTTTTTAAAAAAGGGCCCCAAAACCCGGTCAAGTTTTCAATTTTTAGGGTTTTTCTTGTTAGGTTAAATTAGTTTAATTTTTATTTTTTTTTCCCTTTTAAATTTTTTCCACTTTATATATTGGGGGCAAGTTCACATCAACCCTCCGTTTCACCGGCCCTCTTTTTTTAATGTTTTTCTGGGGCCCTTTTTAAACCAAAAAAAGCCATAAAAAAATGGTGCTTTTTTCTCCCCTACCCTCCCCCCGATTTTTTTTTAAAGTTTTTTTGGGGGTGTATTTAAAAAAATTTATTCAAAAAGAAAAAAATTTAAAAGGGGGTGCCAATTTCTTCCATGCTTCCATGGGATTCCTGCTTCCCCCAAGATGGAACAGTCAGTATACTATTTTGGTAAAGTTTAAACTTCTATTTTATTTTAAGAAAAAAAAAAGATACATACCTCTGTCCTTAGCGAGCCTGACAACAGAAAACCGACCTCTGCTAATTTCTTCCAACTCTATATATCTTCTTTTAAATTGTTCCTGTTGCCATAGCAACGTATCGGCCACCGGAAGTGTTACAGCTACACTAGGAAGGCTAACCGATTGTTTTTCAGAAGAAACTAGTCGAAAACTAAAAGAAAAGTTGTGGTAACTTACTTTATTTTTGTTTAATACTTTTTTTCTGAAAGAATAACTTTATAAATAAAAAATACAGCCTGTGAATACATAATAATTTCGCACATCGTACAAAAATTTTAACATCTCTAATAAAAAGTAATAAAAGTATTATAAACCATTTCTTTAATTTGTTTTATATGACTGAAACAAGTCTCGTATATTCCTTGGCAAATCCCAGATTGTTACATTTGATCAGTGGCGTGCGGTGAAATTTAAAAGAAGGGAAGTAATTTATTCTGTAATTTTTAACAAATCATTGCAAGTGAGCTTTCGTTATAATGTCGTTTAACTACTATATGTAAATTATTTAAATCGCCAAAACCACTATGATTCGAAACACAGTTTTCAATGAGGAAAAGCAGACAAGGCCAACAAAACAGTTTTATTATTATTATTAGTGAATTAAGTTAGGCTACAGCCTTTCAAACTTTTATCTAATTAAGACTATTATAGAGGTTTTTAAATGCATTTCCTGTGTCCGCACAAACACAACTGTTCAGTAAATTGTTCCACCTCGTGACTATTCGAATTAATAGAAAGTTGACGACAGAATTTATGAAAACGCTCTTATTTTAATTTGTACATAAGTCCTTTTAATCTGTCGTTTCTGTTTAACTGGAACAAGTTCAAGCTGACAGAATAATGCCCATCCAATATTTTAAATGTCTCTATAAGGTCTTCCCGAGTTCAATGCTCTGACAAAGTTGTTAAATTTAAAACTTTTATTTTTCCTTATAAGATAAATATGGATTCTTGGACACATTTTGGGTATTCTTCGTTGGGTTTGTTCCAAGACATGTATATCTTTAACAAAATATGGGTTCCATACCGAGGCTTCATATTCAAGTATTAGGCGTATATGTCTAAACTCTTTCTAGAAATTGGTGAGATGTTTTAAATTGCCTCCTGTATCATGTGTGAAATAGTGTTGACTTTTTTAACTATCTTTCCTATGTGAAGCTCCCATTTAAGATCATCTGAGATCAGAATCCCTAAATCTCTGAGTGGATACTGTTTTTAAAGTGAGTGTGTGTGACTTTTTTTACCCTTGTAAATTTTCCATATTCCAAACCAGATCCTCTTGGAATACTGTTCTTATGTTTGTTAAACAGTGTCTCACACAAGTCTTAGCATTCTTAATTTTATTCAGCTGTTTTGATGATTCCACTTTTACAAGAAAGCTTTTGTCATTTGCCCAACGACGGGCTGAAGTGGGTCTGTCGCTTTTTCACAGGCATTTCTACACTGCTCCGAAGAATTAGTCAGTACAATTTCTCCTCTAGCAGTTTTTAATAGAGCAACATGTAGTGCCACTGTTATGCATTTATTTGCAGATTATTACTGGAGAGGCCCCAAACTTTCCATTTTGTTCGTTCCCTTTACCTGAGAGTGTCTAGACTGTGAGATCTACTGCCTGCAGAAGTTTTCCCTTTCCCTCCAAAGCTCCAAATATTTATATCCCTTTCCCTAAAAACTTTTACCACATGTAATATTTTTTTATCTAAATCTTGTTACATTTTTTCAAAGCTAGATAGAATTTTAATTATTATGTACGATAGGCAAAATAGTATGTATAACTCGTAGAAAAAGTCAGATTCCGGAGCACTGTATTCCTTCAGATCAGGAATGTTTTACTTTTCCTGCTAGATACACAATATGCTATTTTGGCAGTACCTGTACGTTTCCCCTGCAACTAGGTTTTCCACAGTATAAGAATTTCCACTAACTAAAATGTTTTTCTTTGGCGAGGTCCATTCACCCGATCCTAGTTTGCAGTATTCTATGTAAAACTGCGAATTTTGAGGACTTTCCCATTCTAGTTGAACACTGTTTGAAGTTAGGACCTGGATTTTAGGCTCAGCTAAAAAGAGTATATCTATATTAGTATAGAGAATGCATATTACCTGAGTTTACATAATATAGTATACCGGGTGACCGCGCGGGCATCTAACAGCTGATATAGAGGATAGTTGCTGTCTTTCAGGACTTAATAATTTATTTAAAAAAAAAACATAAAGGGTGGTATTTTAAAAAAATAATTTTAGATACTCTCGGTTAAACCGGAAGTGGCAAAAAGAAATAATTCGTCTGATAATTTTGAGGTTTTTCTGATTTTGACCAAATTTGGATAGGGTTTTTGGGGCGCTGATTACGAATCTAAAAAATTTTTCGGCAACGTTGTTTCGAGATATTCATCATCAAATTCGAAAATAAAACTAACCTCATTTTAAAATTCCCCTTCTTTTTGTACATAATTCTTGAGTTTTACACTAAATTGGCACACAATATTTAACAAACACCTCTTAAAACCTTGTATTTTTATTTATTTTACACCTTTTTTTCATTAAATTGCGAACTTTCAAGTTTAAAGGCAGCAGCCACATTTGCTTATTAAATTTCTAGTGTATAGATGGTTGCGGCCACGGTGGGGCGTGTGAAAGTGGAGGTTTGCAATTAAATGGAAAAAAGGTGTAAAATAAATATAAAAACAAGTTTTTAAAAGGTGTTTGTAAAATATTGTGTGCCAATTTAGTGCAAAAATAAAGAATTCTGTGCAAAAAGAAGGAGGAACAGCGTAAATAAGGTTAGTTTGATTTTCAACTTTAATCATGAATATCTCGAAGACGTAACGTTGTCGAAAAAATATTTTTTCAGATTCGTAATCAGCGCCCCAAAAAACCCCCGTATTCCCAATTTGGTCAAAATCGGAGAGGAGGCAACTTTCGAGACAATTACCCAAGTCTCAAAAGACGGCAGCTATCCACTATAGAAACCTTCCTATTTTAAAACTAACATCTTTGTAAATAGGAAAGTGATCAGCTGTTACAAATTCGCTGGGTTACCAGGAACTTTTCCCTGAAAATTAAAAGAAATATTTAGTATGCTACTAAAACCCCTATAGTACTTTAACATATTTTCAAATGTATTTTACTTAGTATTGACTGGGTTTTTAGGAATAAACACCGACCCACCCTGTAAATAGCGAGTTACCTTTTTTATTATTATTTAACCCGCAGTATATTTTGCTTTTTAAGAAAAGTTTTTTCAACTACGGCAGTATCTAGCCTTACCTATTGATGAAGTATTACTCAGCACCGTTAAAATACAAGAGCAACTTGCTGAGCCGTACTCATTAGTGACGGTAAAAGAATACGTTCCGGAATCACTAACTTTAGCGTTTTCCAAACTAAGTATGGCCACCCCTTCGCCATTGCTATCTAACATAAACCTTCCGTTTCTCAAAATGCACAAATTGGTTCCAGTTTCTTCCAACTTTGTCGACAGTTCGGTCCACAATGTCGCACCCTGCATTTAAGAATCACTTTTGAGCCACTCTGTACAGTGAGTTCCCGAAGTTTGTCCCGAAACTCGGGTATTGGACCCTCTGGGACGTCTTCGACAATGTTGCCGTTTGTTGGAAGTCTTCGTGGAGGTTTTTTAAACCTTAAATTACGAAAGACAAAAAATCAGTGAAATTTGATAAAGTATTTGCAAAAGTAAGGTCACTTGGTCATATAGCCATTTTTTTTTGATTAAGTAAGTCTATAATCAAGATCACTTCATATTTTTTTATCAAATTTGGACAGTTTTTGAAGAAACCACTACAAAATGTATTTGTAATTTATGCTATAAACGCTTAAGATAAGTCACAAAATACAATAAATATTTTAAGTCAAATCTACCTGAAATTCCAAGGTTTTTGCCCATAATTGGAAATTACATAAGCTGGTAACCATAATTCTTCTTGAACAACATTTACTGATACCAAGTAACCTTGGTTAGCGTCGTATTTAATTATGGTAACCACTTCACCAAGGTTAACTCCTGGAAAGTCACAAGTAACTCTGGCTTGTGTACCTGGAGCCAAAATATGGTTTTCGAACTGTAAGAAAAAAAAGGAAAAAATGGAATTGTATAGTATATTTAATAAAATACAAAAAAGATAATTTATAACTTTTTTTTCGAAAAAAATTGTTCAGGCTACAAGCAAGCGGAATTTTAAAGACAAAGCTGGTTAATAATACAGTGTAAAATATTATTTATACGATGTGCTACGAATACGAAGCCCACTAGGAAGCCGTAAGAGGAATAAAAATTGTTAAATTAAGGCAAGTATTGTACCCTCCAGTAAGTAATAAAATTTAAAATATAGTAATTTTTTAATCCAGTATAATATGTAAATAAAAGTATTGCGAATGTGCCGCCTAAAAATTATGGTCAATGATTAATTTTAAAAAATTACACTCCCTGTATAATGTCAATTCTTATTTTTTTATTCCTCATGACAGTACTAATTTACCACTATTTTTTTTATTTTATAAATAGAGCGTCTGGTCATTTTTGAAATTTAAAGTTAAACAAATTATTAATGACATGTAGAATAAAAAATAAGAATTGACATATACAGGGCGTATCAAAAATATGTTTTTTTTTTAATTAATCATATCCTCGACCGTAATTTGTAAGGCAATCCATTGGCAACACTTTTATTTATAAATTATATCATATAAAAAAAATAGTTTTTATTCAATGGCATATGGGTGAAGACCGCCTCTATTTCGAATCCCGTACTATTAATAGAGCCATACAAAAAAAAAACTTTCGATTTAAAATATAGTTCCGGAATGCCTCGTATATTATCACAAATCGTCGTTTTATTAATTACTCAGGTTAACTATGAAGCTTAACTTTGGTAACCGTTTTCTTGTCACTTATTTAAAATTAACAGCAAAGACAATTGTAGTTTCACTATAGACCCACAAAGCAATGCTAAGTTTTTGGTAATAAGTTTGGACGCTCGCTTGCTGGAGCGAGCTTCCATCTGGAGAAACGAACACTGTTGCCAAAGCTATAATAATATATATATATATATATATATATATATATATATATATATATATATATATATATATATATATATATATATATATATATATATATGTCTTTATATATCCGTCTGTTTAAAATTAAACATAAGGAAATGGACAAGCAAATGTCATGAAAAGAATGAACACTTTTTTAAAGGTCAGTTAGTAAAAAGAAATTATACTGTTGACAAATATTTTAAGACATTTTCATAAACGCACCTTAAAAACGTCAGTAAGAATACAGATTTTACGTCGTATTATTACCAGTACAGAAAAAACACAGCTCTGAAATAGCAACACGAAATGCAAGACATTCAATAAAAATTAAAGGTATTTAACTTTAGAAAATTAGTCATTAATATATATTGTTAAAATGTGGAAAAGAATCGATCGGATCGTTCGATTTCGCAATAATAAATGAATATTAATTTTTGTTGTATAGTTCCAGTATTTCTTTTTAAGTGTGAATGTCATAAAATAAAAAATATAATTTAGAAAAATTTAAATCATATTAAACATCATGTATCCTATCAACTACAAATATTATTTTTTAATCAAATTTAAATTTTCCAAAGTAAAAATTTTCATAATTAAAATTTTAGTAACATACAGCAAAAAAAAATATCTTTATTACAACGAATTTGGCCTATTTCCCACAGAAATAATTCCTAATCACTGTTTTTATTGTTAGAGGTTTGGCAACAGTGTTCGTTTTTATAGCAGCGTATGAATGTATTTTCTCCCGATGGACGCTCGCTGCAATAAGCGAGCGTCCAAACTTATTACCAAAAATTTAGCATTGATTTGTGTGTCTATAATGAAACTACAATTGTCTTTGATTAACAGTACGGCCTTTAAATTACACCTTAACTTTGCGAAGGGCTCTGTCACCATATTATAGAAATGTGCAAAAGTATCGTAGAGCCTGGTATTAGCTGGAAGAATTTTTATAAACTCCTGAGCTTTCTAGAAACTTCGCCATGTTCGTCGGAAAGGGGAAGAACTAAGGTAATTTGTTCGAATAAATTATTAGACTAAACAAAATAACTTCTGACAATCGTATAAACTAAAAACGTGTTTGTAAAGTCGAAACAAAATAAATTAAATAAAAAAAACACACTTTGATAACACTCTTTTGTAACCTTGGTTCGTTTTTTTCTGTTTTGGCCATTGGTGCCTTTATTTATTAAACTTTATATCTCCTACGATTTCTCTAATTGTTTTTAAAAATAAAAGCCATAAATATAAACTAGACATTTATTAGCACTTTTTATGCCAGACAGTGTGAAGGTCCTAAGTTTTTAATTTAATTTATAATATTTAAAAATACTATGTTTCTTTTAATAAGCTCCTAATTATGTAATAGTTTAGGGCAAACTGTAAGAAAAGCTATTTTAACTGTATTAAACAAGTTTTTTGTTTGCCAAGACAAAACCGAAACAAAACAAAAAAAAAGCAGCTATTTACGGCAAAATTCAAATAGGTAAGCACATTAACATCATGCATTAAACAGCGTGAAATAGACTAGGCATTATCTGTTTTTGGTTGAATGTACGACATTACAGGTATGTTTTTGCTGGAAACTCTTTAGAAAAATGTATGTAACCGGAATCCAGATATGCTTCCTTTTAGAAATTTCCGAAACATTCATTAAATGAACAAATTGTAAAAAAAAAAAATTAAAAAATCTCACTTTTGTTTTATACCCTCATTACTTTGTAAGTATTGATCGTAAAGCAAATTTACAGAAAGAGAAAGGTTTTTTCATTAAATTTTCTACCAGAAACGCTTAGCTGGAACTCAAAAAAAGCGTTATGCTTGTTGCAAAATAGCAATAAAGAAAACAAAGCAATAGAAACCTAGTTTTAGGCATCATTTTTTTGAGACCTTTAAGATTTTTCAAAGGACCTCCATATTTTGCCAGAAAAAAACTTCGTGATATGATGAAACATCATGTCGAAATTTCATTTAAAACGGCTCAGTAATTTTTCCAACAAAATTTTGTTTTAAAAAATGGACAGCTTTGCAAATGGGCAAAATATAAGACTTTTTTTCACATGTGCTAGAGATTGTAAGCTTTCAAACTTTTTCTTTGTTTAAAAAAATTATTAAGAAATGTTCACAAATTTAAACTAATTTGAAGTACTTAGGGCTCCCAAGTGATCCGATTTCCATTTTTAAATAAATTATAATTAAAAAAAAAACTAAAAAACACGCTTTTATAGTAAACCGGGCTAAAAAATATAAAATAATTTTTGAGTATGTATAAAGGGTTATGTGATAGAAAGTCCAATAATCAGTTATGACCAATTAATTTAAAACAAGATTAAAATTAAGTTATTAACAACATAATTTAATTATAGTAAAAAAGCGTGGGGTGCTTGATATTAAATGTAACAATTATTTTATTATGAAAATATACTAAATTGCACCACACGTTTTTTTACTATAATTGATTTTTTATTGGTTATTATTGGACTTTCTGTCACTGTAACACAAAGACTAAATTTAAAAATTATTTTTTACTTTTTAGTCCGGTTTGCTATAAAAGCGTGTTTTTAAACTAGTTTATTTTCTTATTTTTTATTCTCAAAACAACATCAAAATTAATCTTAATCCAGAGGCTCGATTTTTAGTATATCCGAGAGTATATCTTATATTTGTCAATAAATCTATTATGGCTCACGGATCATAACAAAATTCCATTTGGAAAAAAACCCCGTAACTAACCACAACTAACCACAACACGAAGGTCAGTGGAAAACCCTTTCTTCAAAAATAAGTCTTTTATTGCCAGTAACCTGATTCTTATAGGAAGCGTTTCGTGCTATTTTGCTCTTGTATGGCGAATGCGCAAGGACTGTCATTTTGACACAGATTTTTTTAACTCTGATTATTCTAGTTAGGACCTTAGCATAAAGTTATGAGATTATTGCTAATATAGTCGAGTTTAAAAGCGTTTGAAAGCTTGAAATCTCTAGTATATCTGAAAAAAAATCAAATATCAAAGTCCCATATTCTGGACTTCAGCCAATTTGCAAAAACTGTCATACTCATTTTAACGACATTTGGCATTAATGTTTCACAATAGTAAGAATTTCTTTATGTTTAAATATGGAGGTTCTTACACAAAATCTAAAAGGTTCCAAAAAACCATGCTAATTTTTTTAACTAATCCCATCTTAAAGGAAATTAATTAAAAAAAACTTTCTTTCTCTTTCTTACTACACTCTATGACCAAGACTTACAAAGTTTTGAGCGATAAAGTAAAAGAATATGCGTTTTTTTTTATTTTTTCTACATTTTGTTTAAGAAATTTTCTGACCTTTTGGACAAGGAGCATAATTTAATTTTTGTAATATAAATTTTTCTGAAGGGTTTCCAGTAAAAACATGCCTACCATCTCATATATCCAACAACCTTTGTTTCCTGACAGGTAAGGTTTGTTCCAAAGGGGACATAAAAAAGGCAAATTTTGATGTTCTTGTTTCTTTGAAGCATAAAACATTAATAATTTTTGTCCATTTAATGAAAAAAATACATGTTAAAAAAACGTCGTTTGTAGCTCTTAAAACGGTTATCATGTATTATAATTACGTCAAAAATTCTAAAACCGATCTCAGAGCGTCTATAATTTTTATCAAAATCTTAACAATTTTAATTTAATTATTATTTAGTTCTCAGGTAAGTTTTTATACTTTAATTTTTATCATAAAAACGGTGGCAGACTGCCACCGAAACGTAGATAAGTATTTAGATTGTTTGGGGTTTCTGGAGGTTTTTCTTCTTTCTGTTTCAGGCGAACTGCTAGTTCAGAGGGGTCAATAGGACAGAGCAGGCTCAGTCTCTATACCCCGGGACCGGGAAAAAAGCGGTCCCACTATAAATTAAAGAAATATATATTCTGGCGTCTATCCAACCCAGGACTTTCTAATAAATTAGAATTTGTCTTTAAGAAGGGCATAAAATAAGAGCAAAAATTTATTTATCATTTATAGCACCAAAATTTGCCTTAAAAATGTTAGTAGTGAAGGCAGTAGTCATATCCTATACGTCATCGAGTACCCGAATTATGTAGGTTTAAATGCATACTATGGAATAGACAGCAAATGTTTTAAAGGTAGAGTTTTAATCTTTCTCAGTGAGGTACATAAATGTGTACAAATGTATCGCACTTTTTAGAGTATACATTTAGGTTTCTTAGAATTCGGGGTTTTTCATTTTCACTGCTTAATTTTTAAATATAAATGAAACAAATTTTGGAAGTAATATTGCAATCGTTTAAGTGTTATTTTAAAGATTATTCGATAATATAAATTTAAAAAATGTCAGCCAAATAACCGCCGCGGCTTCGTTGAGTCATTCGCACATATTTCACCAATGAAGCAATTTTGGCCTTTTGGAAGCCAGTCTTTGTGGTTTGTCGGCAAGAATTAAGATTTGATGTATTCTCACAAAAGAAATCTAGCGGCGCTAAATTACAGGTCCTGAGCGCCCAGTTGATGTCGACTCTCGCGTTATAACGAACTGTCGAATCCGTCGTGCAATGAATTCAGTGCAAGATCGATCACGTCCAATCTCCACATCGATCACCACCGACAGTAATGCGATTTCCTCTGTGTTCTCAAACAGATATTTACGTTATAAGTCCGGAAAATGAACTTTTACAGTATAAGTGAGATGTTTACGGACGAGGCGACGAAGGAGCAGAGTCTGAAATTTCGAAACGAATACTGTAAAGGTTTTTCGGACGAATAATGTACAATATTTTATTTCATACTGTACTGTCGAAATTTATGTTTTGAAATAATAATGTATTTTTAACCTGCTTCGTATATCTACAAAATAAAACAGATTTTAAGATTTTTGTTTATTGGTGGAAATATTGTCAGTACTGACATAAAATTTAAATTTGACGAAAGTATTGCGTTGAATATTTAGGAAACGCAACTGTCCTGTTTTTTTTTAAGTCAAGGTGAAAAGTAAAGTCAGTGTTATTTTACAATCATTATTGGTAAAATTGACGAAATGGAGAAAGATGGTGGAATTCTGATTCCTGGTGAAATTTTGCAAAAATCTAAAGTGGTTACAGGGCAGCTAGTACCAAAAAAATCGGCAGAACGGTACGAGAAAGAATTTTTGTCCTTTTCTCAATGAAAATGTGAGAATAAAGTAAATTTCTTAATCAAAATTATGGCTTATTTTTATGACCTTGTAAGTAAATTTGGACAAATTTAAATGAATATTACAGTATTGAATCCGGTAAAAAAGGTTTTACCGGATTAGTCCGGTAATTTTGTTTTTACCGGACTAAAACCATGTATCTAAAAGTGAGCTTTACGGTACAGTATGAAATAAAAAATATGAACCGATTATGACACCCAACGGTAACTTTTTCAGAATGCATTGGAACCTGATGTATGTTTTGTGGGTTTTCGTTGATTTAAATTTGGCAGTTTTGTTAAATTAATAGATCAATCAGTATTTAGCGTCCACTAAAGATTTTTTTTTCCAAAAACAGAGGCTGCATTTAAGTGCTCTAGAGCATAATTAGCGAATGTATAGTACTATCTGTGGTTATTGGGTTTCAGTTCTGAGTTAATTAACCCTTATATGAATGAAAAATTAGCGGCATTACGCAGAGTAAGGCAATATCTTGCACCCGATGCGGAATGGACTATTTTGGGTTTTGACGCACACTTATTTAGATAGCAGCAATAGCTTTAAGGGCCCTTTGCATAAAATTTATTTTGGCCTAAAAACACGCTAAATCTCTTCCTTTGCCTGTTAAAGATTTATCCCCCAAATATCTTCTTTCATGAAAAAAATTAGTTTAAATTTGTCGTCAGACCAAAAAGCCATGATACGACACAAGTGTTCCAATATTAGTTTTTTTTTGCTTCGTCAATTTTTTTGTTTATTCCAATTTAAGATAAATCAGTTTTATGTCAATTAGATATGCAACATATTAAATGTAAAGGGTAATTACACCATTAAAATCCATCGCAAATACACAAATAAATATACATTTCACAAAAAATAGATTGAAGCTCTAAAAGTTGTTCACTATCGTTTAAGAAAAACACCTCGTAAGTAATCATAATAACCGCCTTTTTGAACCAATAATTTTTTTTATTATTGTAACCATTGTTCTACTTTTTAAATAAACAAATAAAAACGGCACTTACCCACTGATTAAAAATCAAAAGTGTTTCAATATCGGGATTAGCTCCGCTTGGTTTTTTATTCACTTCGCTTTCATGGCCGAGATTTAATATTGGAACTTAGCCCCGGTCGCCTCTATCGATCAGGTGTTGTAAATAGGTGTGGTTAGCCACTTGTAACGTAGATAGCCTTTTCGCGGATTAGTTTTATATTTAAATTTTAAATGCTTGTAACTCTGTTATAGAATTTCACAATTTCAAAAAAAATATTGGCAGGTATAAAGGGATATTTTTAGCTAATAAAACAAATATGTGCAAGGTGCCTATTGCCGACAACACGAACCTTTGCTGGGCTTGATAAATCTTAACGATTTCTACGCGTTGTTAAATCGTTCCGTGGTGAAAAGTCACGACTAACTGAATACTGCCCAGAAATATAACAACTGGTAATGATTTGTTGCTTTATATTTAGCGTTGAAAATGAAAAACCCTTTGTGCATAGTTAAAGATGTATAAATTTCTCAAGCTGCCAGTTAGTGATACATATCTATAAAAATTCTGAAAATAGGAGTTGTACACTTTTAATACAATATGCAATAAGCATCTGCATCATATTTCATATAGTTACTACAAATACATTTTTTTTTCTGTTACCCAATGACGAATTATACGGCTAAAGCCTTTTATTAAGCTTTGAAAATATCATGCTCACCATATCGTATCAATAATCCATTAACATCTTGGGCAAGTCCTCAAGAAAAGAAATACCACTCTTCATTTATAAATTAAAAACTTTATTACTGTGAATCTTTCTTAATTTACAACACTATTTGCTATACATAACATACGTAAAGTAATACTTTTATGGGTACAAAACTAAATTTTCGTCTTAATATTTACATTATTAAAAATAATTGGTTTTTTATGTGCTCTGAATTAAAGGTCGATTTTACAATATGGGTTTAAAAGTTTCCCATGAACTTAGTAATTTACTCATGCTCTAACCTAATGATAACACTGACCGTTAAAAAGCAAAAATCAAATCATGGAACACATTATGGCATTCACGATGTCTTCTTCCCTTTTTTAGCTGTAATTTTTTTAATTAACTTTTTAGCCTAATTCAGTGATGTTAGCGGTAGTTTTGAATCTAACACTTTTAACTGAAACATTACATTGTGTGTCTGATAAGTTACATTCCAATTGGTGCAATATTAATTCTATTTACTGCTCTACATAAAAATCTTTTCCACCAAACAATGTGTTATTTCAATAATTTCTACCTATGTGCACTTAGACTACTTAAAGTTTTTGACCTCCCCTGAACATAAAACAGGGGCTTATATTTTTTTTTGTTATAACCTGAGATAGAGCAGGAAATGTTTTTCTTTAATGAGTCAAAATTCACGCGTGTAACTGAGGCTAAGGTAAAAGAAGGAATTTTCGTTGGGTCGCAAATACGAGAAAGAAAACTTTAAAACTGCACTTGCGGCAAGAAAAAAAGAAATTTGGACGTACTTTTTAATACGTCTCCGCATTTTCACGTCTGAAATATAATTGGGAAAATAAAAAGCCGCTTTAACTAACCAGAACTAACCATGATTGAATTTGTCTAAATTATTTGTAGAAGTTATAAACAAAATTTTAACAACGTATTAGAAAACACCCGGGGAACAAATAATTACACTTTTTTAAAAATGCATAACTTCTACCATATCAAAAATTTTATTATAAAAATTGTGTTAATAATTTCTATATAGGGATAATGTAGACAAATTCAAAAGCCCTAACTTGTAGTCGGTCATGGTTAGTTCTGGTTAGCAAAGCGGCTTTTTATTTTTTTCAATTATATTTTACAGGTGAAAATGCGGGGCCGTATTAGAAAGACCCAAATTCTTACTTTACACATTAAAATTTAATTTTTTAACACTGTCAAAAAGCTCGCCAGCCATAATTATTCGGGGTGTCTCTAGACGCAAGTGACGTAGACAACCTTTAAAAGTTTATATAGCAACTTCCTAGTCGAAGAACGTACTAGTACAAGATGTTAGGCTGCATCGTGCCACTTAAGCAGAATTTTCTTCATTCTTATTTGAAATTCTTACCTGACAATTTAGGTGGAATTTTAGAAAAATCATGCGGGATTTTACCAGCAAATTGCTCAAATGGAAAAGTAGTATAGTCGAAAATAGATCTTAAACATGTTACCATACTACGGTTAGACCCTCAAACGTAAAACTGATCTCTTTGAATACAAGCAAAAAAATAGTTTGTTGTAGTATCAAAATTTTATCAAAAGAAACAAATATCTAAAATCACTTGTCTGTTGTAGTGTTTAATTATTTAAGCCATTATATTTTTGTGTTGTAGCCTTAAAAATATAGATTTCAAGTCCTATTTGGGCTTGACTGTAAAATAAAAAAGCAATAAAAATTTTTAACACCATGTACATTTCAAATTTTAAAAAATAACGCCACATTGTAAAACCGGCCTTTTAGCACTTTTTTTAACATAAATTCACAAATCTAGTTTATCACAGCCTTTAGGGTTAGTTTTACTGGTTTGTGTAACTGGAAGATAAAGGATTTTGAAGCGGGTGTTAGGATACCTAGGACAAAAGAGAAAAACATGTTAGAATAGTAGGCATGCACCCAAAAAATTGCGTTTCTTGCTACTTTTATTAAACTTTATTTTAATAACATACCAGACAATATTAATCCTTAGCCTCCACAGACATAGAAACAATCATGTTTTTTTTAAAAAAACTTTTATTTAAAAGTAATAAACTTGTTAAAACGTTTGCAACCCTTTTAAATAGCAAATCACTTCACAGTTTTATTACTTTTTCATTTAGAGAGCATTTGTGACTTTTTAAACTTTTTTCTTTAAAATAAAAGTTTGAGGGAACCAAGTCTGGTGAATACGGAGAATATTATGGATTTAATTTATTACAATTTGCGAGGGCAGGTCTTTACTGTTCCGTTTTTTTACGTAATAACAATTTATTTAAAGTCAATTTTAAAATGTTTATTCTTTATAAAAATTGACGTCAAAATTAAAGTGAAATCTATAAGGAGTACAAAAAATGAGAGACGGTTTTAAATGAACCATTATTATAAATAATGCAACTGAAGTTTTTTTCTATTTCTTGGAAAAGACTAGAAAAATTAACTGGTTTAGAATAACATTGCAATAAAAAAGTATAAAACAACAAGGCCTAAACAGGCACCACCTGAAGAGTTATTTATAAGGTTAGGCTTTGATATTATGACAACAAGCAAGTCAGCAAGCTCATGTGCGGAAAGGAAACATATATTTTTTTATTTTATAGTTGTATCAAATATGGGATAATCGATTCATAAATACTAAAAACTGGTAACACCGGCATTTATTAAGGTTGTCTTTGACAAAACTCTGATTGAAACCTTCGAATGACTGAAACCGCAAAACCTGCCTCGTACCTCGCAAGTTTGTCAAGGGGGTTGCTACCTCTCCGACTATATTCTCTAGTGATCGCTAATATTTTTGTATCACCCTTATACTAAGCGTAATAAACCCTTTTTTAAAATTAACTTACTGCTGAATGCTGCGCCTCACTCCACCGCCTATGCAAATCATTTTTTTCGTTTTCTTTTCCAGACTCGACGACTACCGAGTCGCTTTTATGTTTGTTCCTTAATGTGTTTCTGAATCCGTCAAAAAAATTCTTACGACCTGACTTGTGGTTGTTGTTTTTGTTGTCCGATGTATCACTGTAACGAAACAAAAAAACATTTTTAGACTTAATTAAAAGGAAATTGGTAGTTCAGTTCTATTAAACAAAGAAATGTTACCAAAATATGTAACAGCTAAAGAAGTACATTATAGAGGATGCTACAGTAAAAATACGCCCCACGTGCATGGCCGTTAAGTTTTCTAAAATTTTATTATTTTTCGCGCAACTTTCTTATTTTTTTCTTTAATAAGAAACTTTCTCTCCCAGAACAAAAAAATAATTTTCTAATTTGGTGCAGTCGTTTTGAAGTTATGCGCGTACATACATTTCGGCGATTCATTTTTATTTATACAGGGTGTCCCATAAATAATGGTAAATATTTTAACAGCAGATTCCTTTTAAGAAAATACTAAGGTTTGGTCAAATTTTCCTAGTCCGAAAGTCAAAGGCAGCCAAGATACAGGGTTATAAACTTAATGTAATTTTTTTGAATTTTGGTCATAAATTTAGTATTTATTCTTTGTTTTTAATGAAATTTGGGATATGGGTTTTTTTTAAATGACAAATCCAAAAATTAACCTTTTTTTAAATCGTTTCATTGGGGGCGCCACCAGCAACATTTTGTGTTTTTTTAACTCCATAACTTTTTTACGCTTGGTATAATTTGATTCTTTATTTAAAATATGCATTGTGCAAACATTTTTGCTTAAAAAGATATACTTCAAAAATTTCGTCACGAATCACCTTTTTCAAAATATTTACATTTAAAAATTTCAATTCGCTCAAGAAAAAATTTTATTTTCCTACTTTAAGTTATTTTTATATATTGTATTGTATATTTTTTAAGTTGACTGTGTCTGACAAGATAAATTATTATTAACGTAATCACGGTCTATGTTCTTGTGAGTTACTTTGATGCGTGGTTATAAAAATTAAATCTCATTCGATTTGTTATCACTTTAGTTTAAAATGCCTAGACATTGTTTTCTAATTCGGAAATGCGAGATATGGTTTGCGTATTAATTAATAATAAAATTACAGCGGTTTAAGAGCTTGTCGACGTTATGCGCAATTGTATTCAAATAGAAGGCAGCCAAATTTTTAACTTTTTAAAAACATTTACCAGAGACTTGGGAAAACGTGTTATGTGTATCAAGAAGAAGTGTTAATCCAGATTGCTGAAGATCCAGAAACAAGTGTAAGTCGTATGGATGCAAGAACTGGAGTTAGTAAGTCATCAATGTTAAGAATTTTTCATCGCGAAAATCTTTATCCATCATTTCACGCCTGTACAAATCTTTTGGAGGCAGATCTTCCAGCAAGACTAGATTTTGCCCGCTATATCCAAGTTCAACAATTTTAGAAACAAACATTCATGTGATATTGCAAATCCAAACCTCATGGCTGAAAGACACTTTCAACACGAATTTAAAATTAATATTTGGTGTGGTGTAAAAGACATTTTTTTTGGACCATACGAGTTATCTCCAAATCTAAACAGAGAATTATATTTAAACTTTTTACAAACAAAGCTTATTGATTATTTCGAAGAATTGCCTTTAAATCTCCGCCAAGATATGGTTTTTATGCAAGATGGTGCTCCTGCGCATTTTACTAGACCGGTAAGAGAGTATCTTAATGCTAATTTTAACTGGATAGGAAGTGAAAGTCGAATACCCGCACGAAGTCCAGATTTAAACACATTGGATTTTTGCGTATGGGGATACATGAAAGCAATTGTTTATGAAAATACAATAAACACAAATGAGCAATTATTTATTAAGATTCGGCGATCTTTTAGTAAAAGAATTTTAAAATGTGTTGACAAAAATGGAGGTCATGTCGAACATTTGCTGGCAAATATCGATAATTTTAATTTCGAATTAATTTTTAATTCATCTTTTGTATTTTAATATTAATTTGAAGTGTAGTAAAGCAATTAAAATAGAGAGTGTGTTTTTTCTTGTTGAGCGAATTGAAATTTTTAAATGTAAATATCTCGAAAAAAGTGAATCGTAGCGAAATTTTTGAAGTAATTTTTTTTTAAGCTAATTGTTTGCACAATGCATATTTTAAGTAAAAAATTAAATTATACCAAGCGTAATGAAGTTAAATAAAAAAAAAACAAAATGTTGCTGGTGGCGCCCCCAATAAAAATTTTTTAAAAAAGGTTAATTTTTAGATTTACCATATAAAAAACCCCCATATCCCAAATTTTATTAAAAACAAAGAACAAAAGGCTAAATTTATGGCCAAAATTTAAAAAAAATCATTAAGTTAATCACCCTGTATCTTGGTTGCCTTTGACTTTCGGACTAGGGAAATTTAACCCAACCTTAATATTTTCTTAAAAGTAATCTGCTATTAAAATATTTACCATTATTTATGGGACACCCTGTATACAGAAGAAGATAATTTAAGAGAAGAAAGGATACGTTTGATCTCCTTGTTTTAACATGATTTCGGACATTTTATGAGGAACAGACGAAACTATTAAAACAGGCAAATTAACAGAGGGATAAAAGGTAAAATTAGCAGCAAATTGTTTAGTAAAGGGTTCGGCTTTTCTTTAGGATGTCGAAATAATTTGGTTTTTGAAGGTCGGAAAGAATTACTACAAAAGCTGGAAGACTGATATTGCTGGGAAATGACCAATAATGTTTACTGCCATTCGAGCAAGCGAAGACGTTTTTCGTGGTTGTTAAAACAATCAAATATATATATTTTTAATATTTCAAATCTTTACAGTACCTTGAGCTGAGGTCACCTTCTGATGGTATCCCAATTGTGTTGGCTTTGTGTATGTAATGGGCCGGTTTTCTAGGTGGTCTTGCACTTGTAGATTCACTGCTCTCAGCGGCCGTTTTTCGTGTAAAATCCCATGGATATTCTGAACTGTTAAAAATTAGTTTCTTATCAAGAGATACAATACGATATTTGTAACTTAAAGTTAATACATATATGTACATGAATTAGTGAAATAAAAGCGAATTCTCGTAATTAATGTCTCATAATAATATAAGACTAAAAACATCTAATAAAACACTAGCAGTTTCTCGGGTTTGATTGTTTAATAGTATATTACATACCCAGGTGGAAAGTGTTTCGTTTCTGTCGAGAGATGCGTTAGTAGACCGAGGCGCAGCTGAGGTCTACTATACTTTTCGAGACAGAAATGAAACTTTCCACCGAGGTTTGTATACTATTTTATCTACAACCACTTTATTCATTTCCTATTATTTAAAATTAAAATAATGAAAATTGATCCGGTAATAATTTTATTAGGCGGCCGTGCTTTGCAATTTGTATCGTTGTCATGGTAACGGGTTGTCAAAGTGTCACTACATACAGTGTAAGATAGACGCTTTAAATTTGAATAGTAATTTGTTTTAATTTCGCAAATCCAAAAAAAAATGTTATCAGATGAGGAATTCGAGTTTGCTGCTACTCCACCAGAAATTCGAGAAGCAGCAAAATCTTCTACCAACCAAAAGCCGCCGGAGATATGACAAGGCATATAATACGTTTAAAGAATGGTGTAAGGAAAACAAAGTTCAAAATTCTGGATCTGAATCGGCGTAACTGGCTTATTTTAGCGAATGTGCCAAGACAAAGAAGATATCAACGCTTTGCTCAGTATACTCCATGCCGAAGACCACTCTATCAATTAGAGAAAAAGTAGACATATCTAAACACGCAAAGTTATTGGCATTTTTAAAAAGGCAAAATAAAGGTCAAGCCAAAAAAATCGAACACACTGTCTAAGGAAAATATTGAAACTTTTTTGGAACAAGCACCCATGAAATTTCTTGTTCAAAAGGTATTTTAGGCCAAAAGGTTGACCATTTCTATATTAATTTGTTATTTTTACATTTGTAGGTTGCACTGGTTATTTGTGTCTCAGGCACCTGTCGATCGGATGAATTATACAATATGAAAACAACAGACGTTCATTTTTTAGAAGAAAAGGTCATGATTGAAATACAGAATAGCAAAACTTACCAGCCACGATCATTTATGATAACTGATAAGAAATGGATTGCACCACTTAAGGAGTACATGACTCTTCGGAAAAATATAGAGGATGGAAGGCTTTTCATGCAAATAAGATATGAAAAAATTACTAAACAATGTATTGGGCACAACACTGTAAGTCAGTTTCCAAAAAAATTGCAACTTTTCTGAAACTGCCCAATATTCAAAATTTTACTAGTCACTGTTTGAGAAGAACAGCGGCTACTTTGCTCGCAGACAATGGTGGCGACTTCATGTAAATTAAACGGTTAGGGGGCTGGAAATCTAGCACAGTAGCTGAGGGATACATAGATAGTTCTGCCTCTACTCAAGTTAATACTGCAAAATTAATTTTAAAGCCAAGTTCAAACTCTACTTTTACTTCAAATAATTATGAAGTAAATCTTTCAAAAAAAGAAATTCAGCAAGGTTTGAACAGATCAGTGGCTGCCTACAATATTGCTAATGTAATAATTAATTTAAATAAGTAAAATATAAGTTAGTTTATTGTTTTTTATATAAATATGCAATGCCTTTAAAATTCAATTAAAAAATAAAAGTAAATTTATTGTCGTTTTTGTCTAATCAGTGTGAATGTATTAGAATGCGTATTTTCGTGTGTCACTATACCATTTTGAAATATCAATATTCAATAAAATTACAAAAAAAAAATACTTTCTAACCGGGTGGAAAGTAGAAGTCAAAAAACGTCAACTGTCCACCTTTCAAAGATAGGTAAAATGTCATTATTACATGCATGGTTGTAAATAAAATCATATTACCTTATTAATTCATAAAAGTGCCTATACACATTAGAGACCTGTCGTTTAATTTGTATTGTATGCATCTGGAGTACAGATCAATGTAAAGTATGTTTGATTTTTTGCCATATAAATTTAAATTAACATATCCACGAAAGTAATTGTTATGAAGTAATATCTGACTTGTCAGGTTTTATTGTGGCCATTACTGGATAGATTATTAATTACTAGATAGTACAAAAATGGTGGGCAGTTTTGTCGTTCTCTGAAGATGAAAAAATAATTTGGTATTACTGTGACCAGGTTATGATTGGTCCATAAAAGAGCAGCGTTATTTACCTAATTAGTTTTAATATTGTATTTGGTGTCAGATCATACCAGCAAAGCATTAAAATTGCCTGCTTTGTTTTTTCAAAAATAATTTGGAATCTTTTCACTTACCTGGAATGAATCAACCTATAGTAAGCAATGTGTTTTTTTATCTTTGGACAGTTTGCAAAGGTCTAAAGCCTAAGCACTAACGTACCGTGGGTTATCAAGGTTAAGAGGCAGTTTATTATTACGGGACCCAAAGATTTGTAGGTTTAAAGGGTAAAATGTTTTACATGATGTGTGTGGTGTCATTTTTGGGATGGCATTTCCCAGACATGGGAACAATATTCCAAACAGGGTCTGATCTGGGATATATACAAAGTATACGGATTAAAAGGGAGAGAAATTCTTTCGGGTTCGAAACAAAAGTCCAAGCTAGCTAAATTAATGATTTGTTGCCCGAACTAATAGGAGTTGTAAATACAAGGCTAAAAGGGGATCGAGGAAAGAATTTGAATGTTCTAAGTTATATGTCATTTTAAAGAAATTTTTAGTAATATTTTCACTTTTATTTCAAATGGGGAGGGTTATTTATCATTTAAATTGTTTCGGATAAAGTCGTGCAATATTTTTTATCCAATTTCATTTTTTTAAGAATTTTACTTAAGAGTGTTTTTTTTATTAGCCTTTTCTCGCTAATACAAAAAAACACTTTGGATAAATTACTAAGTATATCAAATTTTTAAAATAGCTATTTTGTTAACAAGCACCTAAAATCGGCGAAGCCGAGTCCGAAATAGCAGGTACGTCCCAAAAAAACTGATTTAGGTTTTACAAACAACATTTTTTTTATGCTCCAAAAAACATTTAAACTTTTTATTATGTACGATAAGTCGTTTGACAACGTCAATTAATTTTTGAAACATGTCAAAATTTTAAAAATGTTGATGTTTAATTGTTGTATTCAAATAAGTTGCCATGACGACTTATTTGGATTGAGTCCAAAAAAGATTCATTTTACGGACTAAAATAAGCCCGTAAAATAGCCCTTTTTGGAGTAAATACAAAAAGATATATTATTTATAGTATAATTTTAAAACGTTGACATTAATTTTGTTTTGCTGAAAATTTTAAACTTTCCTGAAATAGGTTTTTAAGACATTAAAATCCTAACGACTCGTTATCGGCCGTTTGAAGAAATGCTGCTCTGATCAATATAACTTATTTAATTGGATATTTTCTGCGACTATTGTCACATCATATCAAATATTAAGAGTTTGCCCAGATTATGTGATGATATATGCAGCGAGCGAGGTGCTTTGTTTAGGCAGTGTAAGTTGTGCCCTCTTTTATAATACGCATAACATTTTTATTTGAAAACCAAATGAAATAATCATTCTTTGTGATAGATATCTAACACTCCATCACAGGACATCTCATCGCGGACACCTCAGCACGGTGACATTCCATTACCACGATAGTTTATCATCACTTCGCCAAATTATCACACTTAATTTAATCACATCGGTTAGATAAAACTAGTTAAATTAAACACCGTTATGAAAATGAACTTATCAGAAAATTGATGTGATGAAACTGAATTGTTACAGCGATGAAATGTCACCGGGGTGAACTGTCAAGTGATGGAATATCGAGACACCTTTTGTGATTATTATGTTAATAAAAAAACAATATGCTGGTTAGTAAAAAAATAAGCAATAAAAAACCAAAAGCCAGAAAAAAACCAAAAGCAAGAAAACAGAATAAAAATAATAAAATAAAAATGAACAAACATAATGGATAAATTGAAGAATAAAATAAATGGTAAAAACAGTTTAAAAAAATATATATTAAAACTATATTTGGACAGTTTCTAAAATAAAACAACTCCGATTTTTAAAATTTTACTTTTTATTCTATTGAAAATGTTCACATCATTGCATTGCAATGAAAAATAATAATATTTATGTACAAACATACATTTTTAACTATGTACATACAAGGAAAAGTAACATTTACAACTAAATAGATACAGTGCAGAGGCGTATTTGGAAAACTTTTTACAGGGAGAAGATAAATAATACTTTATCAGATTTTTTAGATATATTTTTTACTGTGCCGTTTTTGACAGTACTTTTTAGTTTACTGAAGTCAAATTTTGAGAATACCCTTTTTTAAACGGTACCCTTGAGTTATATCCCTGCAGGGATAGCTACGAAAGTATTTTTTGTAATATTTTGTGATGAAAAAATGTTTTTTAAATAATTAATTTTGCGCTATTTTCTGTTTGTTGTTGTCGCTTGTAAAAATGGCATTTTGCTTTAAATATTAAATTTTTTATGTTATCTAAAAAAAATGGTGTATGTCACAAAAACCCGTGAATACCCTAAAATTAGTTTGGATTTGCAGAAATTTGTTATACATGGTGCTAGTTAGGAATGTAGACAAGTTCTGCATAAGGTTATTCCTTGGTGGGTTGTAAAACAAACATATAAATACGGTTGGATAATTATTAAAATCACTAATGTGATGCGGTTTCGAACACATATTTAAAAAAAAGATCGAAAATTCACTTCTTAACGTTTGTTCACATACTAAATTAACACTCTGCAAGTGTTTTTACAATAACTGCAAAAACTGCTTAATTATGTAATTTTTTTATCTTCTGCCTTGCTCCCTAAATACGCCACCGATATACATTTACATTGATTATTTGCGTGTAGTTTTACTTTGATTATGATTTGTTTAAATATGGCATGTTTAAAAAATATTGCCTTTTACATACTGCATATACCTACTAAAAAAAGTGTTTTAAACCGGTAAAAAGGAAATATTTTAATAATAGAAAATATTTTTTTAAAAATTCATAATATTTCTAGGTTTTTAGCCAAATGTTAAAGCAATTTTTTGGCACTTACTGCTTTTGATACTCACACACTTCAATTGTTCTAATTCTGAAAATGAATTCTTAAGGTCTAATAGCCCTTACAACTTGAAATTTCTTACAAAGATTATTTTAGCAAAGAAAGTAAGATTAGGTCTGACCATGTTTTAAACGTATTGAACTAAAGGGGTATTATATGTAGTAATTTTTAAGTACAATCTCCCTCAGGCCAGACTCTTTTGGGACCGCCTAATACCCCCATTTTCTTTGTTTTTTACTATTTGTACCAAAAGGTCCCAAAATATAAAATACATCTTTAATCTGTTCAGTTTTTTTTGGAAAAAGTATTAAAAAGTTTTTTCAATGCGATATAGGAGCAGTATGTGTGCAAAAATGGCGGTTTACATTAGTAAACTGCACATAGAATCCCTTTATGTCGTGTTGGTTCAAAAACAACCAAAGAGAAACGCAAGTAAATCAAAAAGGCAACCTTTTTAAACAATGCACATATATCTTTCTGCCTGCAAGGTCTCTGGTGAGTATTTTAACAAAATAGTTATATATAGAGTAACTATGGAAGTGACTACGATTTAAAATCTTCAGCTCGTTTTGCTTTGAATACTCTTTTATCCTAAATGTATGTTTTGTTCTTATTTACGCTCTAGATTTTTATGAGCAATATGTGTTTTTTGAGCAATGAAAAACGTTTTGTAATTTGCCTCCTTTTCTATCGATTTAAAGGTTTTCTGAATGTATTTTTTGATCTTTGGTCTTCATACTATCTAGTTTAATTCTAGGGGTTCAGAAATGTTGATATCCAAATGGATGGTTTTTTAAGGCTCTAAATAAGTGGAAGAAGACCAAATATGGAATGTATATTTCACACCTAGAGTGGATGATACACATAAAACGGCTCACACACGTTGCAATCTGTAGCTAGCTATGATGCAATAGTGAGAACTTGCAGATACCAGCTAGTTCGTAGGTCAGTTAACCTACCTACTCCAGTTTTTTTTGAAACAACATTGCTTTAAAATTGCATATTAATTACCAAATGAGAATGAAATCAGAAACCAATAATAATTATGTATCATTTTTTCGACTCTGTCACTCTGTTAATGAGATAGGAATTTCGCAATATATTTCGAGAGGTATCACCGTTTCAGCATTGTTCTCTACAGGGTATTCGAAAAATACACGGCCAAATTTCAGGAGGTGACTCCTTATAAGAAAATATAAAAAAAAAGTTTTTTTAAATATGGGTCTGAAAATAAATAGTTTCCAAGATACAGGTTGTTAAACTTTAAAAAAAATAGGATTTTTGTAATTATCTTAAATACCCTGTAGCCGATTTTCTTGAAACTTTTTTAGTGTTATTTCTAGTAATAAGGGCCCATTTTAGGCCTAATTAAATTAAAATTATTAACTCCAGTGACGTCTCAGGTGGCCCCTTATCAAAAATAATTGTGAAAAAAATGTACGCCACTGACTTTTTTGTCCCTTAATATTTTTTCTTATCATGCTTCGTTTTCGAGGAAAAAAATATATTTTTCTAATAGTTTCTAAACCACTTCAGATGTAAGTAAAAAAGTTGCATGTGCCTTGAAAAATCACCACCTAAATAACACGTTTGGGGAGAGGTGGACCAAACCACTGGCCACCACGTTACCCCGATTTAAATCCGTTGGATCCTTATCTGTGGTGGCATCTTAAATCGATGATTTATGCGGACATCAATAGAAAGAAAGACCTTCGGAATAGGATAATGCTGCCGTAAGTTTGCCGTTCGATGATTTGCCGCGCGAGAAGGTGTGTGGAAATGGAAGGCGGTCATTTTCAGTATTTGCTGTAAATAGCACTGAACACCAATGTTATAAATTGTAATTTATTGTTTAGCTTAATTATTATTATTAAATATTTTAATAGTTGTAAAGCAAATAGGAAAAAATATCAAAAAAAAACAAATAGTTGTATTTTTAGTTGCTTAACACGATAAGGTGTCCCCTGAGACGCCACTGGACTTAATAATTTTAATTTAATTAGGCCTTAATTAAGCCCTTATTAATAAAAATAACACTGACAAATCTTTAAAAAACCGGCTACATGGATGGTATTTAAGATAACTACAAAAAAATATTTTTTTAAGTTTAACAGCCTGTATCTTAGGAACCATGCATTTTCGGAGCCATATTTATAAAAACTTTTTTTGATAGTTTTCACTAAGGAATCACCTCCTAAAATTTGTTCGTGCATTTTTTGAGCACCCTGTATTTGTTAACAAAAAAGTCCTTGCTTAAAATAGATTGAAAAAAAAGACACTTTGGGAGGACAACAAATGTACAAGAACCAGAAAAGAAAAATGTAGCTATTGGTGAATGTGAATGAATATTGTATTCTGAGATTATAAATGACTTAAAGCGTTTGTAAAAGGATTAAAAAATACATAGATTTTGCCAATGCCATCTTCCATGATAAAAGTCCTGTTCTCTCACACAAGTGAAATTGTTATGGCGGTCATGCTACAAGTTGTATAGTGTGTGGGCCGCTTTAATTAAGAAAACATCTGATTTATAGTAATACCTACTTTTTCGTAGAATTGTGAATCTAGAGAAGAGCTATCAGCATTTATCTTTTTTTATCTAGTTAATTTTTTAAAGCCGAGCCTACTTTTTACTATCGAATCGTTTACCGCACTGACTCAGCATAAGTTAAGGAAGTTCTAGAATCTACTTTCACTCAGGAATATAATTTGATCTGACCATTGTTTTTTAAAATAAAAAGAGTGGGGTGTTTATTGATTTTATTACCTTAAAGAAAACTTGTAAAAAAAAACGTAAAATAAGTGCATTTAGACCCACTTTTACAATATCGTGTCAATCAGTGGGTTAACCCAAGGTTTAACTTCTGCTTTAGAAAAATGCGTGCTATATTATTTATGCAATTTTAATACAATAATTAACGTCTTAGGTAAGGTTTTCCTTAAACGTGGGATTTAATTATCAATATTCAGCTTTATCACTATTTTAAGTTTCTTTTGAGTAATATTTTAAGAAAAAATATAAAAATGATGTAAAAAAAGTATGTTCCCCACAAATTTAAATAAATTTTATCTTGGAAACAGTGGTAGACTTGCCACCGTAATGTTGATAGGTTTTTTTTAAGTTTGTAAGTTGTGTAAGGGTCAATTAATTCTGCGTTAGCACAGAATTGACTGACCTGTGATCAGGACTGAAGCGGTCCCATCTGTCGAGTACCCAAAGAAAATTCTTAGATATTATCAAATAGTAGTAGAAATAAAGGTTTTGAATAATTCGTTCCTTAACTTATCTGAGCAGTTAATGTTTTGGGATAAAGTGATAACTTTTTTGCTTTGATTTTTTCCAGTAACAGGACAGAGTAATTCAAGAAACACTTTATAACTCCTTTCTACATGTTACGGTTTAAAGTATTTTGGTACCACACTGTACATTTATTTACTTTATATAAAAACATCAAATTTTAACAAAGGAAAATATATTTTACATATATAATCAATATTTTTATAATATATTTATAATTTTTAATTTTTGATTGGAGTTAGCGATCGTTTTTATAGTTTATACTACACAGTTTTCTTCTTGAGTCCCCGTTGTTATACTTACTAGATTATGACGTAGGTAAATAATTAAGTGTAACTAATTGTAAATAAACATAAAATACCTGATAGAAAATATTGTAGGCAAAACCTTGGTAATTGTCTCGAAAGTTGCGGTAACGACGATTTTGATCCGTATTTGGTATACGGGGGTTTACTGGGGCACTGATCACGTCATTGTCGGAAGTCGAAAACGTTTCGTTTTTGAGAGGTATCCATCATCAAACTTGAAAATCCAGCTAACGTTATTTTCACTATTCCTTTATTACTATATATTTTATTACTTTTATCCATTTAATTGCAAACCTTTACTTTCGAACGCCGCAATCATGTATACACTAGGATTTTTTTTTAGCAAACATGGCCGCGGCGTTTGAAAGTGAAATTTCGAAATTTAATGGGAAAAGAGTGTAAAATAAATATAAAAACAAGTTTTCAAAAGGTGTTTATAAAATATTGTGTGCCAATTTGGTGTTAAAATCAAGTATTGTGCGCAAAAAAGGGGGAAAATATAGTGAACATGAGGGTTTGTTTGTTTTTTAAGTTTAATGATTTATATTTCGACAACGAAACGTTTCTGACTTCCGACGACGACGTGATCAGCGTCCCAAAAACCCTGTTAACTAAAATTGGTCATAATCGACGTTGCCACAACTTTCGAGACAATGACAAAAGCTTTTTTTTTTCATTTTAAGATTCATGAGTGCAATGCACTCCATTCTATTATTTTAATTCTTTTTAAAACCCCAGCAAATAGAGCTATTTTCGATCCAGCAACTTAATTTAACAGATGATAACTGACTTTGTATGTTAAGAAGCCCAATTTGCTCGGATTTTAGGATAACTAAAAAAACCCTTTATTAATAGTGTAAACAGAGATCTTTAAACGTTCTTTACGCTATCTGGCGACTTACTTTTATACTTAAAATACAAGAAATTCACACACTAACAAATATTTCAACTTTTCAACAGTTTATGTTTCCCTGTCCGTTTATTATGGTATCACAATTAATAGTTTTGCTTTGTTCATTTTTATTTTACAAATTTTGTTAAACACAACTGTGTTATTGTTTTATTTGGGACACTTTTTTTACCTAACATTAATTTATACTATCACAGAACATAACTCCTAAAATTATTCAAATATACAAAATGACTTTTTACACTTTCCAAATGTAATTCACGAAACCCAAAACAGCATTTTAATAAAGCCAATAATTTTTACATTTCACACAACATAGCGTCCGTCTGTCATACTGACCGTTTTGGCAGTTATTTTCTTCTCATTAGCTTTCACAGTAGACCCTAGACAGGGGATTAAAAGAACGTTAAGCTGCGTTTACACTAGAATAGTAGTGTAAACGCTCCCCCACCCCCTGAGTAATTGCGGGTGAGGGTCCTCGCTGCGAGTCGGAGCTCAGTTGGTTTTGGCCGCTCATCAAAGGGTTTTGCTCATCGAGTTTTCCTTAGTGTAAACGTGGTCCCCATAGTTTCCATGTTGGCTGCAAAACCAGAACTGATGGCGGCTCGCCCCACGCTATTTTTCACTCTGAATTGCTCTCTGTTTTGGGTTTCGCTAGTGTAAACGCAGCTTTACACGTTTTTGCCAACCAATTGCAAGCGATGTCTGTGAAGCGCGTGAATAATTTTTTTACCTGTCTTTATTATCACACTGTATATACAGGGTGTTATGGAATTGTTTATTATATTAAAATGGGTAACTTCATAAGCGGCATTTACAAGTAAGAGTACTCGGATCCAAGTAACATTTTTCTTACTGAATCTTGGAAGTGAAACAGCTGCTTGTACGTTTTTCGTGTGTAGTGTAGAGTCACAAACAATATATATTTTTTTAAGTTTTGCAGTTTTTTTAAGTTAGATATTACATGCCGCCTTATTTTGTGGAGTACTTCAGTAACCATAAATATAATAATAAAAAAGCGATGTTGCAAACAAGGTTATATAATTACGGTACAACGTTGCCTGGTGTTCAACGTGTCTGGTATAAATCGATACTAATAAAATTAATTAAAAATACAGTTGGTTTAGTAATTATTTAATAAAAATATGGATTAAATATCATAACTATTGTCTTGAACAAAAATTACAAATAATTTTTCAAAAATGTTAAGATTGTATAGTTGTGTAATTGTGTAGTGTTTTTTGTTGGACAAACTGTTCAGTTCTCAAACAACGGTAGGCCTAAGTTGAGATTAAAAACTGGACTACCAAAAAAAGAAAAAAAGAGTTGCATGCGATATTTCAATTCAGAAAAATCTTATAGTCGGTGTGAGGGGCTAACAGGTTGTGAAATTTTAAATAATTTACATAAGAAAGTTTAACGATATGTCGTGTCTAAAGCTCTCTAAATGTGAGTATTTATAAATGGCTTCCCTTCTTTCTAATTTCACCGCACGACACTGGTTGATTTGAATATGAAGGTAAAACCGACATATTATTTTTGAAATAAATATATTTTATTTGTGGAAAATTCTTTGTCCTGGTAAAAAGCCGCCTTTCCATCTTAAGTCGGAAAAACATGCAGGTTTCCAAAAATTATCATTCTTTTGGTATTTGCTATAGAGCCGCTAGATATTCGTTATACAAAAAAAGTAAAAACGCATCAGATAAGCTGTCAGAATTTATTTGACTGCTGTGTTGTACTAAAATATTAGGACAAATTATCTTTTCTCTATGAACCAGCAACCTATAGATAAAAAACTCGGGAAGGATAAAGTAGCATAATTTGGCAACCTTGTCTTAGTTTTTAACCTCACTAAATGTTTTTTTAGAGTTTCACTACTAGCAGTTATGTTTGACATTGACAGTAGAAGGTCAGCATGGGAATTTAAAGGGATTACAAAAAAATACTGGCGGGTTGCTATTTCTACTTACAATTTTGGGCTTTATTATTTATGATGGTCCACTAATTTAAACAATTTTAATTCAATTTATTTTCACCCAAGGATTTCAAAGTTAAGTATATTAAAGTATTTCCACAACACCCTGTCGTATTTCTAAATTAACATTTGTCTTTAAATTAAAAAGTCGTCCTCCTAAGGTATACCATAGTCTTGGTTAAAAATATATAATCTTAAAAGCATCCAAGGTGCAAGGGGCTAACAGGTTGTGAAATTTTAAATCGTAAGAAAGTTTAACGATATGTAGTGTCTAAAGCTCTCTAAAGGTGAGTATTTATAAATGGCTTCCCTTCTTTCTAATTTCATCGCACGACACTGGTTGACTGTGAAGATGAAAGGGTAAAAAAAGCCGACATAATAATATTATTTTTGAAAATAAACATATTTTATTTTGTCGGAACAATTCTTTGTCTTGGTAAAAAGCCGCCTTTCCTATCTTAAGTCGGAAAAACATGCAGGTATTCCAAGAAATTGTATCATTCTTTTTGGTATTTGCTATAGAGCCGCTAGATTTCTCGTTATACAAAAAAAGTAAAAACGCATCAGATAAGCTGTCAGAATTTATTTGACTGCTGTGTTGTACTAAAATATTAGGACAAAACATCTTTTCTCTATGAACCAGCAACCTATAGATAAAAAACTTGGGAAGGATAAAGTAGCATAATTTGGCAACCTTGTCTTAGTTTTTAACCTCACTTAATGTTTTTTTTAGACTTTCACTACTAGCAGTTATGTTTGACATTCACAGTTAAAGGTCAGCATGGGAATTTAAAGGGATTTAAAAAAAAATAGTGGCGGGTTGCTATTTCTACTTACAATTTTGGGCTTCATTATTTATGATGGTCCACTAATTTTAACAATTTTAATTCAATTTATTTTTACCCAAATATTTCAAAGTTAAGTGGATTAAAGTATTTCCATAACACCCTGTCGTATTTTTAAATTAACATTTGTCTGTGAATTAAAAAGTCATCCACCTAAGGTATACCATAGTCTTGGTTAAAAATATATAATCTTAAAAGCATCCCAAACAATTTAATCAAATAAGGTAAAATGGCAAAAAAGCTTCAATACCCGGGTTAGTAAAAAGTCTTGACTGGATAGGTTTTTGGTCATTCGAAATTTAAATTTTTATTTAGATATTATCCAGGAATTAGGCTATAATGTTTGCGTGTTAAAATGTCAACAGATTTTTTACATAAGAGCGCCATAAATATTGCGTCAATTTAAAATTTAAATACCAAAGACCTAACCAATTTGAAAGCTGTCAAAATGCTTTCAACTCAATATTTTGGATAATCGATGAAGAACTAATGGTATCTACTTTTTAAGCATTCAAATGTTCGATTAATCGGTTACTCAAGATTAAGTTGCATTGACGCTCTCAAAAACCATCTTTTGTACGCGTGCAAAGTAGATAGATCATAAAAAAATATATTAAAAAAGAGTAAAATTATTTTCAATGACAAATTACTGTTTTTTTTTCTTATGACGCTTAAAATATTAACAGTCGTAACTCGTAAAATGCTCTTGATATTTGTAACAAAAAACCGTTAGAAGTTTTTTTTCTTATTTCTTCATCGATATTATATTAGACTGCAAACTTTAAACCTGTTAAAACTCGAAACCAGTTTTAAAACTTGCTTAGTTTCTGTTATTTGTCTAAAAGATTTGTCCAATTTGCCAGTGCCCGCGCTCTAACTCTCTGTACAAGTTCTTTTCACAACTTATCTCGCTGTAAAACAGTCTGTTTGGATGTTCGTGAACTCGACCCACTTATATTGGGACGTTGGCAAATTAGACTGATCTCTTACAATATGTCAAATTTGGGAAAGATCTGTCACTACTAGCCGCCTAAATCAAGATAGGCGAGCTTTCTTGATACTCACGATTCCTTAGTCAGTTCTTTCTGATACGCGATCGGACTCTGAATGGCTTTCAAAAAGTCTCTCTGAGTCTGAAGAATGTCTTTTATTGTTTTTATCCACTGTTTTCTGAGATCTTCTGAGGCGGCTGTGCAGACGAAACCTATTGTTGGATTGGCATTTTTCGGCGTTTCTGAGAGATTGTTGTGATTTTTTGGGTCCGTAGAGGTAATTATGAAGTTGCCATCGTCTCTTGAGTCGTCCAGTGCCAGTTTATTCACCTAGAATATACGTGAAATTACTAAAAATATTAATTTCAAAAACACAAAAAAATCAGGAGCGGAATAATCTATATATATAATTTGCTAATGTGGATATATTTATTTATATGTAGGTAGGTATATATATTTATTTGTCTGCCCACGTGATTCTGAAGTTATGGCTTGAGCTAAAATCATGAAATTTGGCACAGTGGTAGTCTTTAGCAGTGGCTAGAACCTAACGAAGCCCGTTTTTTGAATTTCGCCCCCGGGACAAAAATAGGAGAAAAAAAGTGTTTTTTTACCGTTAGCCGTACGGAAGGCGTCTTACGGCGACAGAGGCACTTAATATTGTCTCTCGCCTGGCGGAGACAGGCTTTTCATTTAGTCTGTACTAATTTTCTAATGTAATTAATATTAGTAAATCAAGAACTATTTAAATCGAAATAGTTATTTTTGTACCAAGGGCGTAAAATAGCACTTTTACGCCCGCTGCTAAAAGTTGTTGCCCTCGCACATCTTGGGCGTAAAAGTGCTTTATGCCAGATGTGCAAACAATATTTTTTGTACGACTGAAATAAATAACTAAGAATTTTCTGTAGTTATGTTTTCTTTATTTTTGTTAACACTGGTATATCGGATTATTTTGCTAATGTTACTGTTAAGCTTAAGTCAAACTGGTTAAACAACTTTAAGTTATTAAAGAAATAATTACATGTAGTGTTAACAAAGTTGTCAAAAAATGGTTGTCAAATTTGAAGTATAAGTCGAAATAATCCAGAAATAGAAAAAGCTGCAGAGAAAGTTTGCCTACAGTTGTGGCCAGAAAAGTCAAGATTAATTTATATTATATTATACGGTCATTTCATAAGATAGCTGACGCTGAAAGCGATTTATGGACTTTGAGCGCCATCGAGGTTGGCGCTCCTCGGCTGTGGCCGAGAGTTATATTGTAGATTCCGTGCGAAAAAAAATCAAAAAGAAAAAAATTATAAGTTATAGCACCACAGACTTTTCCGGCAATTCCAATGCTACCACTAGAAAGATTAATAGCATACATAAAAAATAATAGGTAGGAGGAAATTTGCCAGCTTTTAATCTTTCAAATTGTAATCGGTGTTCTACAGCGTTTTCGTGACTTTTTCGTCCTAGGGCGCGAAAGTGCAATTTTTCGCCCTTAAATGAGAGCGTAAAATTGTATTTTATGTCCTCAAATGAGAGCGTAAATAATTGTTCTTTACTCCCAGCCGAAAAATATGAACGATAGCTCATTCGACGCGGAATGAAAATTTGGGAAAGGCATTTAAAGGATTTTTTCTACCAATAAATATTGCAACTGCTATAAAAAAAAAGAAATGAAAAAAGCCATTTTGATTTTTGATGATAACTCAAAAACCATAAGAGATAGCGGAAATTGCAAAAAAGATTCTTGAAGGGGAGGAAATTTCCGATAAAAAAGTCCCGACTCCCGGAGTTCTATCTCCATTATGTATAATTTTAATTTAACGCAAAACATGGGCCTTCGCGCGACATTCTTGGTTGCCCGCTCGGCGTCAAAACCGAGTACGTCACACTAAATATATTTTTTTGGGTATTAAATATTAATTCAAAATTTTTTAAAAATTATGGTGAACACTTTAAAGAATTTATTCCTCTCTTAGTTAGTTTTTCACCAAGTTAGACAATTGCCAAGTAACAAAATTGTTCCGAACTTTCGTCGTCATTGTGCATCAAAAAAAAAAATGCTTTAATAATTGTCGTATACATTTTTCGCGTCAGTGGAACTCTTCTTTTATACATACCTAACAAGATAACTCCATAAATTTTTTAAAAAATAGTCCTTTATTTATATTAATTTTATGACTTTGACAAAAATAAAAAATCAGAGTAATATTGTTAAAGTTATAAAATAATTATAAACAAAGCATTACATTTTTTAAAACTTTTATGGCGTGATCTTGTTAGGTATGTATATAAGAAGACTCCACAAAGCAAAAAATTTATACAATTATTTAAACTTTAAGTTAAATTTTCAACGGGAATAAATCCTTTAAAATGTTCTGAATACACCATAATTTTTTAAAAAATTTCAATTATTATTTAATACCCTAAAAAAATTATTTAGTGTGACGTACTTGGTTTTGACGCCGAACGCGCATCCAAAAATGTCACACGGGGGCCCATTTTCACCAGTAAATTAAAATTATAAATAATAAAAAAAGAACTCCGGGAGTAGGGACTTTTTTATCGGCAATTTCCTCCTTTTCAAGGATCTTTGTAATTTATGGTTTTTGAGTTATTATCAAAAATCGAAATAATTTTTTTTTATTTCGTTTTTTATTAATAACAATTGCAATTTTTATTGGCAGAAAAAATCCTCAAAAAGTAGGTTTCAGATTTGCGTTCCGCCCCAAATGGGCTAACGCTCATATTATTCAAGCCTTATAACTATTTTCGCAGGAAACACACTTGTCGAATAGATTAATACAAAAATTAGATTACTTACTTGTATATGCGCCTTATAAATATACTGCGGACTAGTAAACTGTGTCTTTTTGCCGACAATCTCGGAAAATATAATGCTTTGTTCGAACAGGAACACTTGCAGTTCTTTATTTTTTCCTACTACGCTAGAACTTTGACCGGGAAGGTCTGAGACGTTCAAAAGCCCGTGAAGGAGAAGTTTCCCTTGAGCAGTTATCTTGCCCGCCTAAAAAAATGTATAAAATATGTAAAAAAAAACTGATACTAGTATGCTAATCGACTTATTTTGAAAAACTGAATTAAGCGTAAAATATGAAGAGTAATAATTAAAAAAAAAACTTTTTGGCGAAAAAGTACAAGTGTCCTTAAAAATATTTTTTTAAAACACAAACTTGTACCTACTTACCAAAAAGTATTTTTATAACATGTTTTAGAAATAATTTAATTTTTTGAAATAAATTATTTATATCCCTTTGCGTCTTAACCACTTAATTATACAGAGTCTGGAAAAAACTGTTTCTTACTTCAAATCCTTGCAACCGTCCTACATCCATCATATCATTGGCATTTTTGGGAACGACTACCATGACTTTGTATGCTGCCCTCATCGGTTCTATTTCGTTTTGAAGCCCTGCCCTCTCTGTATATTTTAGAATGTCTTTAAGCATCAATTGGTACTTCATTATCCTCTGGACGGGTTTTATGAGAAGATCGCACAACTGAAGCTTGTGACCAAAAAATTTTTAAAAAAATTGAAAAGATTTTTGAATGATAAAAAATTGTGTTTATTTTTCCTTTGTCTTATTCTAATGACTTGTAGGTTTATATTTACAATTCATAAATAGTATATTTCATTACCAGTACGGAAATGACGATTTTCCGTGCGCGCTGACAAATTCCGTGTCAGCCGACGGAAAAATCCATTTCTGGACGTGTAATGAACGATATTTTTATTATACTTAGGTACCTGAAAACAACATAAACAAAAAACATCGCAAAAAATGATTTAAGAAAATTGCGATTATTTATTTTTATTTTTAAAACAGTAAAACAAATTAACAACAAAAATTACAAGCTAATTAAATCTAAGAAAATTAATTTTGGACGGAACCGTTATGATTAATGGTTATATTTATTGTACAATTCGTATTATTGTTGAAGCTCAATCCCTTTTGTATTTTTTTTTTTGTTGAACTAAAGATGTTGAAGCGGAGTGTTCGTGTATGTTTTGGTTCTCTTGATTGACTGTTACAGATTTTGTAGTTTCCAAGTTACAAGGCCTAAACAACTTTTGGGATACTTCAATTTTTCTTTGTATGGACTTCTCTATATATCCTTCTGCTACATTGGAAGAAAGCCATCCTCCGTGTCTTTTCAAAGTGAGCAAATCACCGCCGCTTTCTACCAACATGGTAGCCGAAGAACGCCTTAGCCCATGTCCGATATATTCTTCGTGATTTTTTAGTTTTAAGTATGATGCAGCAAGTTTTGGATAGCACTCATAGTATGGCATCCAACATGTTGAGCGTAACATCTTTGGTTTCGGTATGCAACAACAATTGGTAATGGTTAAACTTCTTGACCTGTGAGTTTTTCCATCTCGTAAGAACACGACAAGGAAACGCCCATTATCTTCCACATCGTCTAAACTCAAACGTATTAAATCATCTCTGCGGCATGCGCCGAAGATGCCAAACACTAAAATTACTTTTGCTAGTAGATATTGTCCATCTGAAGCTTCACTAAAAATTTGGTTACTTGTTCTGATGTAAGAACCTTGGATTTCTTTGGTACATATCCTACAGCTTGTCGTTTCAAAAAAGCGATAGTTTTTGGATATTGGTTGTGATATTTTCTTTTATTGCCAAACAACTCTTTAACATGGAGAATCGACTCCATAAGGTGGATGACTTCATAGATTTGGCTTTTTCAGAAAAATAAACTAAGAGAATATCGTCACTCTCAATTTTGATTCTTTTCTGAGTCCGCCATTCGGTAAAAATGTGATATTCATGTTCATATCTCAACCTGGATTTCACTGGTAATAAATCTGCACTCACTTCTGCCGCTTGTTGTAATATAATATCGGGAATATCGGGATTTTCTTCCAAATCTGAATTTATTTTTTAAAAATGGCATAAATTTCACTGACAGAAAATAAAATATGCCATTAATAAATAAATTGTTGTTATGAACAGTTTCCATGGATGGATTTTTGTATAAGCGCACGGAAAGAGGGATCGGGAAAAAAAATTCCGTGCGCTGTTCTAAAAATGTCATATTTGCTGTATTTTATACACAGTTAAAAAAATGTAGTTTTTTTCAGGAAAGTAAATAAAAACAAGTTTTACCGGCTAGTCAGTATAAAAAAAAAAAACCTTTTTTAAAAAAGAAACAATAACCGTTTTTTAATTTAATATATATATATATATATATATATATATATATATATATATATATATATATATATATATATATATATATATATATATATATATATATATATATATATTTATATATAATATAATTTATATAATATATATATTATATATATATATATATATATATTATATATATATATATATATATATATATATATATATATATATTATATATATATATATAAAATATATATATATATATTTTATTTTAAAAATAAAAATAATTGATAGTTTGACATTACATAACGTAACAAAGTAAAGCGGGCCCAAAAAAATTATTTTAAAACGAAAAAAAGAAAATTTAAAATTTTAAAACCGAAAAAGTTTTGTAAATTGGAACCGCAGTAGCTTCTGAAACTAAACGGAATTCTGCTTAATGTAGGCTGTACTCAACTAATTGAGGCCAATTTTGTAAAGCTGGGTACTTTACTTCAAATAACGTGGTTTGTGCCTTTATAAAATTACATAGAATACATTTTTATACTTTAAAAACTGTATAGGTATTACTGTTGATATTTTGGCTAATTTTAATTAAAATTAATATTATTTTTACAAAAATATACAGGGTTCCCCAAAATAGACTACCCATTTTAATTGCTTAGTAAAATTGTTAAAACTTAATAAAACTAACATTTTATTACACTTAATTACAATTAACTTTTGGGATTTCTGTAACATACGATTTTATCTAAATTTTTAAAAAAATCCCTTAAAAATAATGTCATAATTTTAATGCACTTTTCAGTTGAGGGGGGAATTTGATTCATGAAAAATTTTTGGGAAAAACCTGATCTATTTACCGGACCTTTTCAGGAATTTGAATTTTTTAAGATTTTGGGAAAGTTTTTCGGGAAAAAGTTGAAAAAATTCTTTGATTTTAAAGCACCGAAAAAAAAGTCTGGTGTATTTAAACCCCGAGGACCTTAAAATCCAATTTAACCCCCAATAGTGAATTATCGCCATTCCCCTTCTCGCAGAACTCTTTTAGAGTTTTTAGCGGTATATTCTGTCGCTTTATCTTTTTCTATTAAGTTACTCTTTATGTTTTCAAGCAGAAAAACTCGTTGTTAAACTAAATAATCCATGAGAATTAATACTAAACATTTAATTATGTGTTCAAACCTAATAATGCTTTATTAGACTTTTACGAAAATTAATTTTTCCTAGTTTTGTGACAGGAGCCTACTCGATTAAAGATTTTTTGATTTAAAACCAAAGGCCACAGAAAATAATAATATAAAAAAAAAAAGTACTGAACTGGGTTTTTCAGTCTAAGGGGGAACCCTATATAAGAACCTTTTGCTTGTTTTTCTTTCTATAAAAAATAATTATTTTTAATATTTTAAGTGCCTAAAAAATTACCTTAAAAATTGGTAAGAATGGGTAAATACATTTTCCATAATAATATTTTGCATAAAAATGATACAAAGTTTTAGAAACAATATATTCTTTACCAAAATATAGAAGTTTTTTAGTACTTTTTTTTATTTAAATATGTTTCACAAATATTGGTTTTAGTTATTTTTTTTTTCAACAGTTACTCGGAAGTTTAAATTACAATTGTTTGATTAGTATCGGATATCCAATATAGCCACTATTTTGTCAATGAATTCTTGTCAAAGTAAAAAAATATAAATACATCTTATTTATTAAATGATCTTTATTGAAAGTGTAAATTTTTAATTAAAAAAAGTCTTTAAAGTTTTTTCCCCAAAAAAATTTTAATTATTAATATAACTTATATATATATATATATATATATAAAATATATATATATATATATATATATATATATATATATATATATATATATATATATATAAAAAATTTTTAAAAAATAATAGATATTTTTAAATTTTCCTGATCTTTAAGAATAAGTATGCTTTGAGCCATTAAAAGGAAAATGTTAGCCTGGCTAAAATGTATAAAAATATTTCTTTTTTGAAACCAATACCCTATAAATCGTTTAAAAGTTGGTAGTATATAACCCTTAATAAATTGTGTAGAAATATGAGTTCTTGGAAAATTTTCCCAATTGAAACTTTTCCATTTTCTTTTATGGTCAAAGTAAAAGCTTTTCAATGTTGAACAACCTGTATTATGCTTAAAGTCTAAGATCGTTAAATTTTCATTAAAAAGTTTGGGGAAACTTATAAAACTTGATGATAAGCTTTTTAAAAATTTTTTTATAAAAAAACCCCCATATAAAATAAATCTAATTATTTTTAAAAATTTTAAAAATTTTAAAATTTTTAAATTTTTTAAACCAAAACAATTTTTTTATAATAGAACATAAGGTTTATTAAAACTCTAAAATTTTCAAAAATGACATATCGGTGGCTTTAAATAGAAAATTACGTATATTATTTATAACAGCTGGCGCTTTTAAACAACAAGGGAAAACCCCCTATAACAGCTGCTCCTAATATTTAGTGCATTTTTTAAGTGTTCAGAATGTGTTTTCTCATTTTTTAAAAATTTTTTTGGGGGGGTTTTAAAAAAAAAAACTTTTAAAAAAATTTTAAAATTTTTTGGGGGAAAAAATTTTGGGAAAAATTTGTTTTTGGGCTCCTGTAAAATTTAGATTTTGTACAATACAAGGTTTTTATACCAAGCCATATCTAAATACCAAAACCAAAAAACATACACTCCCTGACAAAAAAAATCCGGACATTAATAGTTTTGTCACTTTAATAGTCTTGTAACTTTTAAGTTATTCTCCGATTTTGGTTAAGTTTTTAGCAGGGTGTAGACATGTATTTCGAAATGCGATCCGCATTTTTTGTTTTCAAAAAATACTGATGGCTTGATCATTATACAGGAAGAAAAAAAACTTAATTCTTTACCCCTAAATACCTAACGTCTTGTGAAAAAATTAGGCTGTAAAATTTAGGTTCAATATGTTTTGGTGTAAAGTATGATCTTCTCTTGACAAAACGTTTTTTGATTCACGTCAATGTATGCTTTTTAAGAGAGCATATAAAGGACATGGCACACATAACATGGGAATCTGGCTTTCAAACGATTTTTTTGAATTTGAGTATGTTGTTTCTTAGGTCAATAGGAACATCTTTTAAATGGGACATTTTTGTGCAGGCCTACAGGGTGGCCCAAAAAAACACTGAGAAGTTGCTGTTTTCTGTTAATTAATTTTTTAAAATAAACGCATAAAAAAAAATGAAATTTTTTTTAAATTTTAAAAATTTTTTTTTTTGTTAAGAAATAAAATATTGTGAATTAATATTTAACACATACAGGGTGATCCAGTATAGAATAAGTAATATGGATTATGCCTACTTAAATGTTAATATCGTAATATACTTGTATAAAATTATACATTTCTAACAGTTTATTAAGGTAAATTTAAGTTTAAATATTTGTTGTCCAAATATACAGGGATATTTGAAATTAAAGATTTTTTTTGTTTTTGGTTTGTTCCCACAAGATATAGTGACTTATAAAGAAGTACATAGTTTTAAAATCTGCACATTTTTCTGGCAAATTTTTAACAAAGGTATTATAAAATTAAGCTACCCATAACTAAAATAATTTTCGTGTACATCTACAGGATGAAGTATCTAGTAGGTTTTATTCACCATGTCTCCTGGATTTACCTATATTTTTAGGATAAAAGTTGTTTTAAAATTGTTTATTTGTGACAATAAACTAAAATATTTTTTAAAATTTCTTTAAAAAACTGTAAAAAATGTATAATTTTATACAAGTATATCACAATAGTAACATTTTTGGTTTGGGATAATCCATATTATTTAATCGATACTGGGCCCCCCTGTATATGTTTAAATGTTAATTCAAAATATTTTAATCAAACAAACAATAAAATATTGTTTCGTTGGAAATTTGACGAAATTTCACTCTTTTTTTGCGTTTATTGGAAATTTAAAAAACGGGTTTAAACTTCCCAATTCTTCGTGATTTTTGGGCCAGTCTTAAGACCTGCACAAAAATGTCCCATTAAAAAAAAAGTTCCTATTGATTTAAAAAACAAGGTTCGAGACCCATAATCCCATGTTGTGTGTGCCATGTCCATTTTCAAAAAAGTGTTGCAGTTTTTTAATTTCACTAACAACTCGGAACAGTACCTTACCTTATTAAGTAGCTTATGGTTGTAACTGTGCGTAGTAGCTTTAGGAGCATTGCTAAGCAAAGTGTCGCTATACTGTCATAGCAGAATTTGCCTTTAAAAGTTTTTTGCTTTATAAATGAGTCAAAAAATGTTGCACGTGCTGTTGCATTAAATGACGA